>CAIGQW010054150.1:2234390-2259694 GCA_903798125.1 Danio choprae | reverse complement strand
CCCCTGCACGTTCCATCAGCCCCAGTCACCATTCACACTCTCCATCCACTACACACCGCACACAATCACCAGATTACTGATCACACACACCTGTGCACTAACCACACTCACCTGCTCTAGCCATCACCACCACACTACTTATACTCACCCTTCCTGTTCACTCGTCGACTGGAATCATCATTGTATGGTTGTACTCTCCCTGTGCTCACCCCGATCTTCTGCCAAGTCATCGTTATACCTTCCTATCATTGACGCTAACATCTGTTACCTGTTTGCTCGCCTTCAAGGGAAGTGACTCTTTCATTCAGTGACTGTTTTCATTGTTATGCCTGCTAGCACTACGGTGCGAAGACCCACTTCGTGTTTTAATAAACATTGTGTGAACTTGCTCTTTCGTCTCTGCCTTCTGTGACCGTGACATACACTATGGACAATTTTGCTTATCCAGTTCACCTATAGCACGTCTTTGGACATGTGGGGGGAAACTGGAGCACCCGGAGGAAACCCACGTGAACACGGGGAGAACATGCAAACTCCACACAGAAATGTCAACTGACCCAGCAGAGGCTTGAACCAGCGACCTTCTTGCTGTGAGGCGATTGTGCTACCCACTGCGCCACCGCGTCACCCCTTACTAAATTATTATTGTATTATATATATATATGTGTGTGTATATGTATATTTATGTTTGATAGGGCATATAAAAATCTTTTCCAACTGGGCCATTCGAAAAACTACTTGGCGTTTAGTCCCGTATGAGTCTAAAATTTCATTCATAATGGTCTTAAAGATGTCTTCAATTTAACTTGCTGAAACCTGCAGAAACCCTGTTATAGCTGTTATAACCTGTTTTAACTTTTCAAAAGTTGCCAAATTGTTTCCAAAAAAGTTTCCCGATGCGTTTTAGCGAAACAAAGAAATTATACACATATACAGTGGGGGAAAAGTATTCAACACGTCATGTTTATTCATTTTTTTTTTTCCTGTGAATATTTCTGAAGGAGCTGTTGACATGGAATTGAACCAGATTTTGTTAAAAACCCAAACAATACAAACATAAAAATATAGCAAAACAAAAAAATGTGAAAAATGAGTTGTGTAATAACAATGGGCACAAGGAGAAAGTGCTGAACTACTGAAATCTATTTAATACTTTATATAAAAGGCTTTTTTTTGGTGCTGGCAGCTTAAAGACGGCGCTCTTATGGAGAATGAAGTCACATGCATTTCTCAGGTGTGAATTTATCACAGACTTTAACAGTGTGTAAAAATCTTGATGGTTCTGTGGGTCTCGTCTATCAAATCAGATTTTTAGTTTGTATTTTCTATTGGATTCACGTCAGGTGATTGGCTGGGCCATTCTACAGCTTGATTTTCTTTCTCTGAAAGCATTTGAGAGTTTCCTTGGCTGTGTTTTGGATCATTGTCTTGCTGAAATGTCCACCCTGGTTTCATCTTCATCATCTGCTAATGTAGATGTTGGACCGAAGCAGCTAATATTCATTTACAATGGCGAAGGGCAGAGGGCTGCTGAAGAACTACTGAGAGATTTCAGCTGCTGTCTGGGCTTTCACTGCCTTTCTACACCTCCCTTTCTTCGTGTGTTCAATACTTTTTCCCTGTGTCATTTCATTCTATTACACATAACTTCATTTGTAAACTAATTAATATTGTTTTCTTTGCATATATGGGTTTCTTTGATTGTTACCAACATCTGGTGAAACCTTCAAATCAACATTACCTTCAGAAATATGTTTTCTGAGAAAAATGGTGACATGTTCAATACTCATTTCCGCCACTGTATATGTACAGTGCTCAGCATAAATGAGTACAGCCCTCACAGATCTCTCTTTTGAATTGATATTTTCTATAGGATGCTTTACAATAATAAATGTGCGATTATACGTTAGATTAGTCAGTACCAAAGCCAAAACTGGAGCTAATCTAACAACAAACTTAAGATCACAGTTCAAAAATTACTACACCCAAAATAATTAGAGGAAAAATCAAGAATAACAAATAAATATATAAAATTTTGTTTAAATTTGGACGTTTGTGATTGTTTTTGCAACAACTAGTTTGAATTTAAATGTATCATCTTTCTATTCCTAAAGCTGTTAGATGACCAAACTCATATTTTAATAGCTATAACTGTTTAATAAAACTGTTTTGTTTAAATGCACCAACATATATTGGCTGTATTTACTGAGAAAATGGATAAAAACATTCAAATTCAAATGCTTGTCCAATCATTTAAGGACTGAGGACTGTATAATGCTATAGGTGGTTTAAATATTAAGCTAATCCAGTAAGCTGGCAACACTTAAGTTACTGTTTCTCTGGATAAAAAACACTGAAGATATTTTTGCCCTTGTTGATTAAACGCCATTTCCTGGAAGCTGAATCAACAAGCACAAAATAACATCCTGATAACACCTCAGAATCAAGAAAGAGTCATGAAGAGTACTTGTGTGCTACTTACAAAAAATTAAAAATAAATAAAATAGATATGGGGCAGCACGGTGGCGCAGTGGGTAGCACAATCGCCTCACAGCAAGAAGGTCGCTGGTTCGAGCCCCGGCTGGGTCAGTAGGCATTTCTGTGTGGAGTTTGCATGTTCTCCCCGTGTTTGCGTGGGTTTCCTCCGGGTGCTCCGGTTTCCCCCACAATTCCAAAGACATGCGGTATAGGTGAATTGGGTAAGCTAAATTGTCCGTAGTGTATGTGTGTGAATGAGTGTGTATGGATGTTTCCCAGTGATGGGTTGCAGCTGGAAGGGCATCTGCTGCATAAAACATATGCTGGATAAGTTGGTGATTCATTCCGCTGTGGCGACCCCAGATTAATAAAGGGATTAAGCCGAAATGAAAATGAATGAATGATATAATAAATAATATAGATATCATCTTTTTGAAAATGCACATTATATTGTATACATACAGATATATTGCATACATGTATACAAGGGATAGTTCACCCAAAACTGAAAATTCGGTCATCATTTACTCACCCTTTACTTGTTTCAAACCTGCTTGAGTTTCTTTATTCTGTTGAACACAAAATAATATATTTTGAAGAAAGCTGTAAACGTGCAACTACTGACTTCCATGGTGTTTGTTTTTCCTGCTATGATGGTTAATGGTTTTTGGCTTCCTTTAAAATATCTTCTATAGTGTTCATCAGAATAAAGAAACTCATAATAGTTTGGAACCACCAAGGGAGCGTAAATAGTGACCTATCCCGTTAAGTTCAAAGAACTGCACAGAATAGAAACGTAATCCACATTGCATATTTTTTACATTTAAAATGCAAATAAGTGCCCAAAACATTGCATTCAGTTGACATTTAAGTTAACATTTTTTCAATTATATTATTTCTGCAATTTCTATATGTTCACTACCTGACAACAGTCTTATCGCCTATCCAAGTATTAGGAACAACAAATATTAACTTGACTTCTAGTTGATCATTTGGTATCAGAAGTTGTTTATATGAAAGGTAAAGGCCTCTAGATTACGCTTATTTTACCAAAATAAAATATGATCATGCCTTGATATTTAATTATTTAATTAGGACAGTAAGGTCTGACTTTGCTTAGACATAAGTCTTGTCACTTAACAGAAATAATGTACAGTATAGAATATAAAGTCATGATGCAGTGGAAAAAGAATTAATATTGTGTATGACTCGCATGAGCTTGGAGGACTGCATCCATACATCTCTGCAATGACTCAAATCACTTATTAATAAAGTCATCTGAAATGGCAAAGAAAGCGTTCTTGCAGGACTCCCAGAGTTCATCAAGATTCTTTGGATTCATCTTCAATGCCTCCTCCATCTTACCCCAGACATGCTCAATAATGTTCATGTCTGGTAGCTGGGCTGGCAAATCCTGGAGCACCTTGACCTTCTTTGCTTTCAGGAACTTTGATGTGGAGGCTGTAGTATGAGAAGTGCTATCCTGCTGAAGAATTTGCCCTCTCCTGTGGTTTGTAATGTAATGGGCAGCACAAATGTCTTGATACCTCAGGCTGTTGATGTTGCCATCCACTCTGCAGATCTCTCACACACCCCCATACTGAATGTATCCTCAAACCATGATTTTTCTTCACCAAACTTGACTGATTTCTGTGAGAATCTTGGGTCCATGCGGGTTCCAGCAGGTCTTCTGCAGTATTTCTGATGATTGGGATGCAGTTTAACAGATGATTCATCTAGAAAAATCTACCTTCTGCCACTTTTCCAAATGATCAACTAGAAGTCAAGTTATTATTTGTTGCTCTTACAACTGGGATCATATATAATATATGTGTATAATAAAGTAAGATCATATTTACTCACAAAGTTTATCTGTTTCTGCAACCTTCCTGTTATCACGTTTTGACCATCCAAAACTTGCATGTGAATGTATATAATAGCTCTGGAAAGAGGGGGGGGGGGGGGGAGATTTCTTTAAAAAACGTCTGATGGGACAGATCTGTTGTTTTACGGCCCCCAGCAGGCCTAAAAATGAGAAATACTCACAAAAATACTCCTGATACAAGAAAGAGGAACAAACGATTGTACACCCAGTGAATATAAGCCGAGTTGAGCCAGTAAAAACTGGAATTCTTGTTCCCCTGGTCAATGATCAACAGCATACTGTCGAGTTTCCTGAAGGGCCCGCAGCCTGAGGAGGGCCTGACACTAAAAGAGAGCACACTCAATCAGTGAAGGAGGACCACATGGCCAACACAATGCTATTAAACCTGCTGAAATATACTTTAAATATAGTTGAAGTCAAAATTATTCGCCCTCCTGTAAGTTTTCTTTTCTTTATTAAATATTTCCCAAATGATGTTTAACAGAGCAAGGGATTTTTCACAGTATTTCCTATAATATTTTTTTCTCCTGGAGAACGTCTTATTTTATTGCTTTTGGCTGGAAAAAAAGCAGTTTTAAATTATTTTAAGGTCAATATTATCAGCCCCCTTAAGCAATATTTTGTTTAGATTGTCTACAGAACAAACCATCGCTACACAATGACTTGCCTAATTGCCCTAACTTGCCTAATTAACCTAGTTAAGCCTTTAAGGTCACTTTAAGCTGAATACTAGTGTTGAAAAATTATTATGTACTGTCATCATGGCAAAGATAAAAGAAATCAGTTATTAGAAATAAAACTATTATGTTTAGAAACGTGTTGAGAAAGAAAAATCTTTCTGTTAAACAGAAATTGGGGAAATAAATATACAGGGGGGCTAATAATTCTGACTTCAACTATATATTTTGTTTCCACAGAAAACAGTCCACTTTAATTTCCGTATTACCTGAGATTGGTCCCAGCAGAACACAACGTCATAAGATGTTAATATTAGGTTAGATGTAGGTCGTGATGTCAGGTTACCAAAATTCAATGTCTAGCCAGCGTCTTAGGACAACGTTATTTTGATGTCCAATAACGACGTCAAATGACGTAGCTATTTGGTTGATTTTAGGTTGTGTTTGCAAGTGACCAAAATCCAAGGTCGAGCCAACATCTTAAACCAATGTCATATTGACATTTATTCGTCAGGTATGGCAACCAAAATGCAATGTCTGATAGACGTCATAGTGGTAACGTCCACACAACATCAATCTGTAAAATAACTAGAGGTTGATATTTTCAGGTTGCATTGGAAAATGACAAAAATCCAACGTCTGTTCGACATTGGACACAGATGTTGGTCTGACGTTGGGTTCTAACTTTTTATTTCCACCCAAAATGCAATGTCCCCACAATGTTGAGGTACAATATCAATCTGACGTCATTTTGACGTCCTGTGCCTGCTGGGGTGGTAATGAGGTGCTGATGTGGCCATGAAGTGGAGTCATTTATTCTGCTTATACAACAGTTGCCTCACCTAAATCCACTGTTCAGATGTTATATTTTAAACATTTGTCAAGTTTTTGTCCTCAAACCACTGCCGCGCGTAGGACTAGTTTCTTTCACATTTCATCCGAAGCCTTTTGTTTTGTTTAGTTATGATGTGATTTTTGACAGTTGCAGCTATGAAATAACTGCAATCACTAAGCGTAGTGATATGCGCTCTATTCCATTCAAATCGGTTGGAACTACAGTACTTTAGCTGTGGTTTATCTGAAAATCATGACACACACAGAACGTGCTTTTCCTTTCCAATGCACTACTTTTCTATTGTTTTCCATGTAAACGCATGTTTGACATACGTGTGTGACCGTTATGTTTGTGTCTCGCATCTTTTGAAGCACTGTGCACGTGAGCAACAAGTTTTATAGATGCTTTGTCAAGTTAAACAAACTTAAACTTTCATAAGCAGTGCAGCTCATCACTGTCAGTTCCATAGCAGTGGATCAGAAGAGCTCTGAGACGGGGCAACCATTTCTGTTTACAGGTGCTCTGTGGCTGTGTCCTAATACCCTCGTGCCTTAAGCCTTTTAAAGTCTTTTTCAAACTAGTCCGAAGCATTGCGTTTTGCGTTTTTAGAAGCAAAGACGCATTCGGTGTGAATGGGCCCTTAGGGACACTTTAAGGGGTCATTCATAAAGAACATGTTTTCCTTTCAATGCTTTTCTAGATTGATCCCTAAATAGGTATGACACAGAATGTAATGTAAATGTAATACTATTAAGAGACAAACCTCCACATTACGTATAGGACACAAATAAGAGCTCCGGTGAAGGACGGGATGAAAAGGAGTTTGATGAAGAGATTGCTCATCTGAGAGGCTCTCCAGTGTTTCCTGGGGGCCTGGAAATTCGCCATCAAGCTTGTCTATGAAAACACACACATATGCTTAATTTCATAATACCAATAAAAGATCTTCAATTAATTGTCATTGCACAGTTAAAGGGATGTTCACCCAAAAATATGCTAATTTATGTCATCATCTACTCTTCCTTAATTTGTTTCAAACATGTGTTTCTTTCTTCTGTTGAACACTAATGAAGATATACAAGAATGCAGTCATTGACTTCTATAGTATTTTTCAACTCGGGCTCATTCTGAAAACATTTCTGGAGATCGCGAAATACGTCCCGGGAGGTACGTTTTTTTGCAGTTTTTGTTTTCTCGAATCCGAGGCCGCTGTGTACGCTTTTTGAGATCTCAAATTTTTCTCACGAGTGCCATTCGCGCCTGCCGTTTTCGCGTTAACCCACCAGAGGCCGCTGTTGACTGACTGAATGTCTGTTTAAACCGATCGACTGACCCACCCTCCTCCTTCCCTAAACCCAACCAATTGTATTGATTGACCTGCCCACCCACTTCCCTAAACCCAGCCAACAAATTTTCAAACGCAATCCAGGAAAAAGAAAAGGCCTCGTCTGATTTTTACCACGTTTTCAGATTTTTACCACATTCTCACCCTGTTATTTACTTGTTTATTTTATTTTTTGGATTCTGTTTTTGTCTTACCTGCTTTCTGGAACCGTTCTTCACCGGACTCTAACCCCATCGTCGTGGTCAACTCCTCTCTGCGTCTCAAGTCCGCCGACGTACATGGTGAGCTAACGGGACAAACTGGTTACAGCGGGAAAGCCGTCCATACGGAGGTAAGAGGTCAGATGGTAAACGCGAAGAGGAACGGCGTCGTACTGTCCAGTATCGTTCATTTAAAAAATGAAATGCAGCCATACGTACCTCTAGCCACATAATTCGTGATCTCCAGAAACGTGCATAGGGCTACGTTTTCAGAATGAGCCTGTGTTGACATTTTTAGTTTCTACCATGGATGTTAGTGACTGCATTTTTTCAACATTCTTCAGAATACCTTGTTTTATGTTCAGCAGAAGAAAGAAAGTCATAAAAGTTTAAAACCACTTGTGTGTGAGTAAACAATGAGGAAACATTCAGTTTTGGGTGATCTATCTCTTTGAGTACAGCAGTTTATTTTTACAGCTCATGCGGGATTAGTAGATATTATTTTCTGTCTTTTGTTTTTTTCTGAAATACAAAATAACTTATCTCTAAGTACGACGGAAAGTAAATGAAATAGAATTTCATTTTTGTGGATCTACTCCTTACATTTAAACATTTACATCTATGCACCTCCAACTCATGTAACATTAAAGATTAAGAAGAGCTTGACCTTTTTGAAGTAGAAAAGGACAGAAAGTTTCCCAATTTGCACTGCAGGCAACAGTGGTGAAAACAGCACACCAAACCTGTAAAGCAAACAAGAAAAGACACAAAGGTTTAATTCTCCTCAAGAACGCCTCATAGGATAATTCTTGAGTGAAACAATTCTTTAAAGTTAAGCTGTAAGAGGAAAATATGATGTTTCTTAATGCTGGGGAAATAGCAGTACCACACAAGAGTTTGACTGTAGATGAGCTCCAGGACTTCTTGTGCAATGGCAAACTCTAGTTTCCTTTTTCTCAGTGTGACATTTCTTACACAAAGCCTGAAGGAGCAGAAAGAAGCATCAACCCCAGCAAAACATCACCGCTATCATATACAATGAGGAGAATGTCTCAGTTACAGATGTAACCCTTGTTCCCAGGAGGGAATGGAGACATTATGTCGGAAAAGAGAGATGATCAATCACTCTAAAATGTATAAAAAGTGGCAAAAATGCCTATGAATTGGTGTGTGCAACTCTTGCAGGTGTAGCCACTATATAATCAGTGGAGTATATTAGGTGCACCTATGAGACAGCACATTTGGCTATTGCTGAGGAGTCAAGTGCGACTTAGCATTCAGCTGGAGATTCAGCTACTGTGGCAACAAGACATCTCCATCTCCGTTTTCTCCTTCACGGAACGAGGATTACATTCTTAACCCAAATGTTCCCTTTCAGTCGGTCACTCCAAGTTATAAATCGGAAACAACAGATTGGGAAAATGTATGTGAAGCGCCACAGCAGCTGAATCTGTTACATGTTTGGTGTGATGCATGGCAAGTGAATATTGTAAGTCCACCAACCCCACCAAAGGTTACCTAATTACCAGAATATGGGGAATATTTTGAATTTAGAGGGAGTCATAATTGGATTTTATCCAGCTAAATTGAGGCTAGGGATTTAGTGATACAACAGTAGATCAGAAAGTAGCTCCAGTCCCGAAAGGTTAAGGATACTGCAGAGGCCACTCTCTGCCCAAATGGGAAGACTCTGTGACATTAACATGGCTATGGGCTAGCCCTAACACCAGGGAAGGAAAGGCACAGGTTCACCTATAAGGGAAAGTCACTGTGGCTGACTGATGCATATGGGATCACCAAGTGGAGATAAAGCATAGCTGGCACCAATCCCCAGAATAACGGTTGACAAAGCAGGCATATCGAAAAATGTAATGGGCCAAGACCTGGCTCCTTCACCAAATAGACTTCAATTCATAGAGGGGGCTCTTGCCTGGGTGATGGTGTTAACCAGTAGGTGGTGGGTCACCTAGGTCTTTTGCTATGGACCACACATGGAGGTTCCAGAGATCTGGGCATGGGTGCTAGATGGTGCATTATCCCTGAGAAAGGAGGCCCTTCCTCAGGGGAATGCACCAGGAAGGGGATCTCAGGTGGAGTGCAAGCTCAAGAACCCAGGTCCTGTTCAGCTAGAGTAACGCAACAAGCAAGACCTGCTCCTCAACCTGCCGACCTGACTCCTCG
The DNA here is from genome assembly GCA_903798125.1 of Danio choprae. Classification (NCBI taxonomy): domain Eukaryota; kingdom Metazoa; phylum Chordata; class Actinopteri; order Cypriniformes; family Danionidae; genus Danio; species Danio choprae. The sequence goes on along the minus strand of CAIGQW010054150.1, from coordinate 2,250,093 downwards.
TTGACTCCATAGGAGCAGATGGTGACACAAGCTGTGACATGCAGTAGGAAGGTATACCCTCCAGGTGGTTGATATACATGTCCGCAGCCTTACTGTCTGTCCTGATCAGTACATGTTTCCCTTCCTGCACTGATCAGAACCGGCGGAGAGCAGGAAGCAATGGCAAAAGCTCCAGGCAATTGATATGCCAATGCAAAAAGACATACGTATGGCGGATAGAATTGCATAGCTGAATCTGACGGTCCTTATGAGCCACTACTACAGGTTGAGCAACACTAACCAGGCTGACAGAGCCTGTACCAGTAGCACCATGAGAGCGATCATTGATGCACCTGTGGTGGAGCAGCTCGGGGTGGTATTGGCCATAGGGGTGGAGCAGCTGTTGGGAAGGTTACCGCATTTGACTGCCTTTTCTCTGCCGAGAATGCCTGAACTCCTATAGTCCTCACTGACAGTACCACCAAACAGGTCGGCCTAAAATATGGCAACATCATGAAGGCAAACCTTGTCAATGTCGCACATATGTAGATTTAGCCAGAGGTGGCGTTCCTGGACTACAAGTGTGGCCATTGCCTTCTCCAGGGCACGAGCGGCTGACTTGGTGTGCCAAGAGAGCCAAGGTCATTATGATGCCTGGGGAAGGACCATCCTCATTCAGCTCAGCTAAGGCTTGCTTCTGGTTCCGTTGATATGTGCATGGCATGCAGGGCAGATGTGGCCTGGCATTGCCTCCAAGGTGGTGGCGTATTGTAGACAATGTACTCACTGAACTCACTCTCTGCAATATGCAATGGACATCTGCTCTCAGAGTCATCAAATCAAAATGTGACCATCCCAGGGGATAAAACGGCCCACTTGTCCGAAGCCTGGGCTGGGTGATGCATGAATGTTTCTGAAGCAAAGTATAATGTGCTGTCTCACAGGTGTATCATATATACTTCACTGATTACAGAGTGGCTACACCTACGTACTAGCCAATTCTTATGCCGCGGTCACACTAGAGTTTGAGCATGCGAAATTCTGTTGCGGGATTAAGGGGCGGGATAAAACAAGATGATTAGACTTTTAAAAAAGTGAGCAATTGGTCCATATTTTACATTTCTATCCAGAGAGGTCATATTTTGATCTTTGATTAGTCTCACGCAGTAACGTGATGCGATTTCTGACGCAATCGCGTGTGTATGATTGGAAGTATATGGGGTGAAAAGTCCAGTGTGACCACGGCTTTAGGCATTTGTTGATACATTTCAAAGTGATTGGTCATCTGGCGATTTCCCCAAAATGTTGTTTCCTACATAACATGGAGTGTGTGACTGAAAAGGAACTGATTTTACCCCCAGAGAAACTGAGTCAAGATGATGTACAGCACTTCAAATATTAGGTCCATCACAATCAAACGATAAAGCTCCTGGCCCACCACTGTCTCCCAGCACTGCAATGAATATTAATAAGTCAATTCATATTTCACTAATTGTAACAAATTTGACCTTTTTAATTATCTTTCCCATGCACCCAACGCACACGAAAAAAATACTATAGTACTTTATAGTAAATAGAATAGTATATTTGAATCATAAAGTGTATTATACTGTTTATATTATAGTATCTACAACACTTTGTTAATGAATGTTACATCATACTGTATGTATTAAGTATAGTGAACTGATAAACTTCAATAAGTCATGTAATAAACTTTAGTTTTTACTACAGTTAAATATGGTGTTTTGTCGCATAATATACCCTATAATTGTAGAAAACTACAGTATTTTGTCATTTTTTTATTTTACTGTAATTGTGTTATCATAGCAAGTATAGAAATACCACAAGAGATGAATTCAAGTACTTTACTATAGTATGGTTCAAAAACACTACAGTGTTTACTATGACTTACTATAGTATTTTTTTAAGTAGGTTGAAACATATCAACATTTATTGTGAGGATTTTCTGCTTAATTAGTATTGCTTTGAATAATCACAACAGTGATTGTATAAGTGTATCATGTTGTATGTCACCTGTAATGTGTTTTCCCGTTCAATTTTTCGAAGCCAGTAGTAACACAAGGCACTAAAAATGCAACCCTTCAACAACAGGTTCCTGCGAGAGAAGAAACGAAAGGTCTTTGATGAATTCTTGTGTGACATTTTTATCTATCGCAGTCGCAGTCTTATCACAAAGTCTTCATAAATGTCACTTATCTCCTTAAACTTGACAGGATATTTATGGCTATAACTGAACTATTTTTACAGCAACTCTTTAAACTATTTATAGTTATGAGAGCATCTTTAAAAAAATGCAGTTTCAAATTTGTATGTAAAATATTGCATAACAATTCTCCATTCATGCTCTTAAGTGACCTTAAGTATTGCCTATTTGAACAACAAAGTTACCAGCATTTCCCATGTACAAACCAACACAATTTGAACTTGATTGGCTTAGCCCAGGTGAGTCTGATTGGGGTTGGAACTAAACTTTGCAGAACACCGGTCCTCCAAGACCAAGTTTGAGATCCCCTGGGTTATATAATCATATACAGTCGTGGCCAAAAGTTTTGAGAATGACATAAATATTGGAAATTGGAAAAGTTGCTGCTTAAGTTTTTAATATAGCAATTTGCATATACTCCAGAATGTTCTGAAGAGGGATCAGATGATCTGCATAGTCTTTTGCCGGGAAATTTAACTTAATCCTGAAAAAAACTTTCCACTGCATTTCATTGCTGTCATTAAAGGAGCTGCTGAGATCATTTCAGTAATCGTCTTGTTAACTCGGGTGAGAATGTTGACGAGCACAAGGCTGGAGATCATTATGTCAGGCTGATTGGGTTAGAATGGCAAACTTGACATGTTAAAAGGAGGGTGATGCTTGAAATCATTGTTCTTCCATTGTTAACCATGGTGACCTGCAAAGAAACGTGTGCAGCCATTATTGCGTTGCATAAAAATGGCTTCACAGGCAAGGGATATTGTGGCTACTAAGATTGCACCTAAATCAACAATTTATAGGATAACCAAGAACTTGGAAAGAGGAAAGAGGTTCAATTCTTAAGAAGGCTTCAGGGCGTCCATGAAAGTCCAGCAAGCACCAGGATCGTCTCCTAAAGAGGATTCAGCTGTGGGATAGGAGTGCCACCAGTGCAGAGCTTGCTCAGGAATGGCAGCCGGCAGGTGTGAGTGCATCTGCAAGCGAAGACTTTTGGAAGAGGGCCTGGTGTCAAGAAGGGCAGCAAAGAAGCTACTTCTCTCCAAAAGAACATCAGGGACAGATTGATCTTCTGCTTAAAGTATGGCGAATGGACTGCTGAGGACTGGGGCAAAGTCATATTCTCCGATGAAGCCCCTTTCCGGCCCAAGCATCTAGAAAAAGGCTAGTCCGGAGAAGAAAAGGTGAGCGCTACCATCAATCCATCAGGACAAACAAAAACCCACTAATTCTGACAAACTCCAAGAAATGATTATGAAAAAATGGGTTGCTTTCAGTCAGGATTTGACCCAGAAGTTGATTGAGAGCATGCCCAGTCGAATTGCAGAGGTCCTAAAAAAGAAGGGCCAACACTATGAAAACTAATATTTGTGTCATTCTCAAAACTTTTGGCCACGTCTGTACACAACTCCTTAAAGGAGCATTTTTTGAACCTCATTTTACAAGTCAAACAGTTGACTTGAAGCAATTTTGAATCAATTCCACAGATTTCTTGTTATGGGGAGTTAAGATTAAAGTAAGGTAAAACAATGTGATGCAGTGCATTTTTCTCTTGCGTCTACTTCTGAAAACACTATTGGTTGGGCTCAGCTCAGCGATTCGCTAGGTGATCTGTAAGACAAACGTCGCCTTCTTGTGAATGTGTACAATAACGACATGTAACTGAAACATAATAATGTATTTCAGATTCACAAAATTCTGTCATCTGATTTGTCATCTGAAACGTGCAACAAATCGTACCCAAAGCAATGTATTTTCATGTTTCGTAAAAAATGTTTTCTGAGGCACATATTCCCAATGAGCCTGGGCTGAAATTAGTTCAGATTTAGAGTAGGATGTAAGAGTAAGATGAACGGCAAACATCCCACCTGTGGGACTGTGACAGTTGAGGGGTCTTAATGGACTTGGGGGTCTACTGGAACCAGTATAATCAACTGTATCAACTATAATCACTGTTGGAATTGCCTACGCTATATGATATATTGATTATTATAAATGTCTACAACAACTAAACAGCGACATGCATGGAAAATGTTGTGAGGTTTGTCAATGTAATTACGTTACTTACATTACAAAGATAATATTTAGAAGAAAAAAATGCTTCTTTTAAATCACGTTTTCCACTGCAACGTCAGTTAATAAGCATGCGCATTTACATTGCTGGAGAACGCGAGCTGAAATAGCTTCTGTCAAGAGCGGTTGCTTCTTCAAGTGGAAATACAGACATTACTTTGATTTCATTGAGCCTAAAAACAAAAATATTGTTGTGAAATTCAGTCTGTGTCGAGTCTCTAAAAAACTATCGACTGCTTTTAGCCCGACCAGCAACTTGTTCAAGCATTTGAACAGAAAGCCTTCCAAGACAATACTCGTCGCCAAGGAGGACACCGGCACCCAAAAACACAGCAGCCCAACTAAGCCTAAACAGGCTTAATTGGATTTTTGTGCATGATCGGAGGTGAAGGGTTTTGCTGAATGTGAAGAGAAGCGTAGCTGATTATGGGGCCGTTCACATATCGCGTCTTTTGTGAGTGCGTGCATATTGGGAGCGCATATTGCGTGTGCTCGCATTTCCCAGGCGCACCAGTTGATAACCGCATGTCACGTGACCAGAACTGACCGATCAGCTTCATACTTTGTAAGGAATATACACATTCCGGTACACTAATCACAGAACACCCAAACACTGCAGTGCTTTTTCATACTATGGATGTCAGTGGTTACAGATATCCAGTTTTCTTCGTCTCCTTCTTTGTGTTAAACGACAAACGGGTTTGGAACAAGTGAATGATGAGAGAATTTTAAGTTTTGGCCGAACTCTTTAAGTCTTTTGAATATGTCAAGCTGCTGTGATCAACCCATTGTAATGTTTTTCAGCGAATATTAATTACCGAAAGAACTGCAGTATATTTTGTATTTTTATAGGTATATTTAATATGTTTTAAAAGTAACTTCAAAGTAAAGTAATTAGTAATCTGATTACTTTTTACATTATGTAATTAGTAATGTAATCAGATTGTAAGTATTGTCGAGTAGTAATCAGTCATTTGTAATCGGTTACTTTTTAAAAGTAACTTACCCAACACTGCTCATAAAATAGCTTCAAACCACTTGAGTGTGAGTAAATGGAGAGGAAATAATCATTTTTGTGGTTGATCTGTCCATTGAGTGGTTTGGTTAGATGTGTTTCTCATTAATAAAACAGACAAACTGTGCGTGTAATGTGCCTATCAACAGACGCCATGCCAAGACAGTACATTAAAGAGTCACACAAGAATGAGCAGCAATATTTAATCAGACGAATCACACTAAAGCTTCCTCCTGCTACTCTGAGCAGAAACAGATCTGATCTCAAAGGGGAATTAACAGGAAGTCAACCCACAGCGTGTGAAGAGATGCTGTACTAAATAAATTAGTGATGCCTTTTCTGACCTTGCGATAGACACATAAATGCGGATGTCTGGCGAGTTGTAATGCTCCACTCTGGATAACATGTCGAAGACAACAGGCAGCAGACGACTGTAGGCAGACACGGCCAAAGGCAGGATCAGCAAATTCACAGGCTCATCATCAGAAGCAACACTCGACTGCAAACCGGACAGACACATACACAACATCTTAAATATAAGATTCACAGACAGTACACACCTATAGCAACAATATAAAACAAGATGTGAAAATGTATACCTAGAAAAAAAGTATTGCTTGTGTATTGTTAAAGGAATATCCAAAAATACATTGAATGGGTCAAAAATCATCAGAGTATTAGCCCTTGTGTACTGTTCAAATTGACTACCCTTTCGTTATGTTGGTGGCTGTTTTTGCCCCATTGACCTCCACTATAATGACATTTTTTGATTGCAAAGCCATGGCACCATATAATCATGCATTCTTCATTGTTGGTGTTTTTCCTGCTGGAAAGAGATCAAATTTTGAATTTTTGCTGTTGATCATCAGTTGGCACCATGAACCCTTTAGATAGGCCTGTGCAGACAAAGTTTCCACCTTTTATATGGAGTTCTACGGAGTAAACAGCAAATTACAGTGTGAATGCATAAATACACTTACTATGTTCTGAGAGCTGAGCTGCTTATTTTTTTCTCAAATATATCAAGGTTACTTCACAAAGGTCTCTTTCACACATGCACGCACACACTACTCCATATAACCACATAAGCCAAAAACTAAGCTTTTTTTGCACTGCAACTGATGATCAACAATAAAAATTTTAAACTGTACCTCTTCTCAACAGGGAAACCCACTAACAATCAATCATAGCTTTGCAGTCCAAAAATGTAATTGTAATGGAAGTCAATGGGGCAAAAACAGCCACCAACAAAACGAAAGGATAGTCAATTTGCCCAGACTGTGTTGTTGATTTTTTGAAATATTTTAAAGCATTTTCCCAAAATATGTGTCAAAATAAGATTTGTCACCAAAAATGGTTCCATTTGCTGAAACACAGAGAAAGTTTATGACTCAAAATCACCATAGAGTGGATGAAAACATCCCTAACAGGACATAAGGGTTAAGTAAACATCATGCTACATCATGCCACCCATATAGTTTTGAATGAGACAAAATAAATTGGTCACTAAGACCGCTCAATCAAAAGAAGCCCCTTCTATTAAAGAAGCCAATTGTCAATTGAATATCAAAACTCCCTATTCTCCGGGGGAGGGGCTTGGTTCAGACAGGTCTTTACATCAGTTTCTGCAGCTTCATTGTTATAAACCCTCTGGAGTCAGCAAATGCAAACATGAGAAATCTCCATAAAGCTTTAAATGTATACTCTTAAAGAAACCAACTACACTTGAAAACAAATGTTCTCCGGTTTTGTAATCTGTATGAAACAAACATGAGGTACTGTCAGTCCCGTCTGACCTCATTAATTCCCACCTCTGCCATTCAAACACAAATGACATGACAGCAACTAAGCCCACAAACTTGTACACAAAGAGGTCACTATTATTTTGGAAGGAGATTTGCCTTCAGGAATAAGTTATTATTAATAATAATAATAATAATAATAATAATAATAATAATAATAATAATAATAATAATAATAATAATAATAATAATAATTCCTTATATTTATATAGCGCTTTTCTGGACATTCAAATCGCTTTACACATTTTTGGCGGGAATCTCCTCATCTACCACCAGTGTGCAGCATCCACCTGGATGACGCAACAGCAGCCATATTGCGCCAGACCACACACAACACACCAGCTGATTGGTGGAGAGGAGACAGAGCGATAAAGCCAATTATGATATGGGGATGGTTAGGAGGCCATGATGGACAGAGGCCAGTGGGCAAATTTGGCCAGGATTTTTAATGACCACAGAGTTAGGACCTTGGTTTAACGTCTCATCCGAAAGACGACACTCACTGAGCAGTATAGAGTCCCCATCAATAAACTGGGGCATTAGGACCCACACAGGTTGAACGCCCCCTGCTGGTCTCACTAACACCAATTACGGCAGCAACCTAGCTTTCCCATGTGGTCTCCCATCCAAGTACTGCCTGTCGCAGCCATGCTTAGCTTCATTGGGTGACCATGTGAGAGTTTTCAGAGCGTTGGGAATTAGTCTAGAACAGTTTGATCAGACACAGTATTATTCAGTGGATGATACTGAGTAACGTATGTTATTGATTTTTACAATAGTTGCTTAGGTTTGACAGGGTGACGTCTAATCATGTCCTCCAGAAAAGGGCATAAATGAGGTTGATGTTATAGTTGCGTTCCCTTTGTATGCGCATCTACATTAGCTTGGGCAACCTCAAAAAATGCTTTTTTGTTTGATTCGAATGTTTAAATACACAATTTAACGTTGTTAAAATTCATTGCTGTTTCCAAATATGAAATTTAATCGATAGCTTGGCAGATTTGATTTGGTTTGCTCATTCAAAAACATGGCCGCCAAGTGAAATTACTTGCCTTAAAGAGAATTTGCTGTTATTTTTAAATACACAGTTGAACCCGTAATACACCCAATGATGCAACCCAAGCTTGTTCTGAAAACATACCCCTATATACATTTCTGGAGAGCGCCAAATACGTCCTAGAAGGTACTTTTTTTTGCAGTTTTTCTTTTCGTGGATCCGCTAGAGGCCGATGTGTACACTTTTTGAGATCGCAAATTTCTCTTGCGAGTGCCATTCGTGCCTGCTCTTAAAGGCCACTGTTGACTGACTGACTGACCAATCGACTGACCCACCCTCCTTCCCTAAAACTGACAGTGTTTTCAAAAGCAATCCAGAAAAAAAAAGCCCTCGCGGCAGCCTGATTTTTACGTTTTCAGATTTTACCACATTCTCACCCTGTTATTTACTTGTTTATTTTATTTTTTGGCTTTTGTTTTTGTCTTACCTGCTTTCTGGAACCATTCTTCGCCGGACTCGAACCCTGTCATCGTAGTCAACTCTGTCCCACATCACAAGTCCGCCGATGTACGCGGTGAGCTACTAGACAAACTGTTAACGGCAGAAAAGCCGTCCACGCAAAGGTAAGCGCTCAGCTGGTAAGCGCAAAAAGGAACGCGTCATACCGCCCTGTAGTGTTAGTTTTAAAGACAAAATGCAGCCATACGTACCTCTGGCTACATAATTCGCGATCTCCAGAAATGTATATAAGGCTACATTTTCAGAATGAGCCTGGGTTGCAATGATTACTTGCTTACAGCAATGAACCGTGGAGCCAAAACAAAGCTTCATCTTCTTTTGACAAACAGCCTTCTATCAAGTATAATATTCTGTAAAGTATATAGTATATAGTATAAATTATATAGTCATTCAACCAGAGAAAAGAGTTGCAGAACCTTTAGAGCTGTCATGTAATGAGTCGGCAAAAATAACTGGCGCGTGAACAGGATGTGACTGGTCTTTTTCTTTCGTTATTTGTGTGATTTCTTAATCGTCCTGCTGCCTTTCTGTTGTCTGTTCAACACTGTGAAGACCCTTACCCTGAAAAGGTGGAAGTAGATCACAGCAACCATGCAGGCACCCATGCACAGCAGACAAATGGACCATACCAGCAAGTGTAAACTCAACCATCTCAACGTTGAACACAAGTTCCTCTTTTGTTCTTTGCAGCTGAGCTCTGACAACATCTCCTAAAACACACACACAAATGTAGTTTTCATTGTAAAAGTTATCAGTGTAGTATGCATAATGTCAAGTATTGTTAAAGCTGAAGTCTGCAATTTCTTAAGTAAAGTGTGGAACACGGTGGCTCAGTGGTTAGCACTGTTGCCTCTCAGCAAGAAGGTCACTGGTTCGAGTCCTGGCTGGGTCAGTTGGCATTTCTGTGTGGAGTTTACATGTTCTCCCCGTGTTGGGGTGGGTTTCCTCCGGGTGCTCCGGTTTCCCCACAGTCCAATGACATGCGCTATAAGTGAATTAAAACTAAATTAGCCGTAGTGTATGTATGTGAATGAGTGTGTATTGATGTTTCCCAGTACTGGGTTGCAGCTGGAAGGGCATCCGCTGTGTAAAACATATGCTGACCCCTGATAAATAAAAAAGGACTAAGCCGAAGGAAACTAAATGAATAAAGTGTAGAATAGTCCTTAAAATAAAATTCATTAAACCTACAGATGGCTTATGCAATGGGTTTGGGGGAAATATTGTAAAAATATAATGTTATAATATGAGGAAGAGCCTGAAATATGTCGTAATAAGTTATTGCACATTTGTTTTTCTGCCTAGTATAAATATGAGTATAAATATAAATATCCCAATGACCTTTTATTATTAATGGAGTTGACTTGTTAACAAAGATTCGGCAGCGGGACCACGCCTCACTTTGCCTCCTTAACCAATCACCTACTCCCTAAAACTTATTTAAGGCAGACCAGCCCTCTAGCACTGTTCCTCTCGTTCTCTCAAACCCAAACTACCTCCCTCTACTTCCTTGCTTCCCATTAACAATCCTTATAACCTTCTCTTCCCTCCTAGGTTGAATCGGAGGGTCCTAATCATTCATTCATTCATTCATTCATTCATTCATTTTCTTTTCGGCTTAGTCCCTTTATTAATCTGGGGTCGCCACAGCGGAATGAATCGCTAACTTATCCAGCATATGTATTATGCATTATCCCTTCCAACCGCAACCCATCACTGGGAAAGGGTCCTAATCACTCTACCAAAATATTACAGAAATGGTACCCCCACTTTAAGTCTCTGGGCATTATCGTAGGATGCCCGATCAACTTACTTACCTGTTCACTATTTATCTTTACTTCCGTTCCCCTTCATCCCACTGTTCCCTTATCACCCCTTTTCATCCCTACATCCCTACAATAAAGTCTAGCTCAAAGTGTGGCATGGTCCATGTTGGTGAATAGGAATATTAATAATAATTATTTATAAGAAAATAATACAAATATAGGCTAGGTTCAGAAGAAAAGTGTAGAAAATCAGCCAATCAGAAAATCAGCCAATCAATTATTGCTGCTGCGCCCAGCAATGGCTGCTCACTGCTCTGGGTGTGTGTTCAAAGTGTGTGTGTGTGTGTGTGTGTGTGTGTGTGTGTGTGTGTGTGTGTGTGTGTGTGTGTGTGTGCGTGTGTGTGCACTTGGATGGGTTAAATGCAGAGCACAACTTCCGTATGGGTCACATTACTTGGCCACATCATGACTTGTGCTTCAGAGCATAAATGAGCATTAAACTGAATCCGAAAATTTTATCTGTAATTTTCACATGTTAAAAATAAATTGTCTCACTTTGTGTCAGTCGTATTGACACACTGTCTCCGAAACATTCTTTCATTCATTCATTCATTCATTCATTCATTCATTCATTCATTCATTCATTTTCCTTCGGCTTAGTCTCTATTTTAGAGGTCGCCACAGTGGAGTGAACCGCAAACTATTCCAGCATATGTTTTTACGCAGTGGATGCTTTCCAGCTGCATCCCAGTACTGGGAAACACCCATACACACTCATTCACACACACTCATACACTACGGCCAATTTAGTTTATCCAATTTACTTATACCGCATGTTTTTGAACTGTGGGGAAAACCGAAGCACCCGGAGGAAACCTACGCCAACACGGAGACAAGATGAAAACTTCACACAGAAATGCCAACTGGCCCAGCCGGGGCTCGAACCAGCGACCTTCTTGCTGTGAGGCAACAGTGCTAACCATTGAGCCACCGTGCCACCATCTGAAACTTTTGTCCATCATAAAAAAATACTAATCGGGTTTGATTTTTTTCGTTTTTTTGCATCCAGATAAGCATTTTGAGAGGTGTTTTTACAGTTATGAGCCACCTTAAAAGCAAAAGGCAAAATACAGAATGCCGTTACTTGATCATGACTTGTACTTCTTTCACATTATTGTCATTATTAGTGCTCCAGAGCATAAATCAGCATAATCTTGAATGAGGCTGTATTTCCACATACCTTCAGCTGAGTGCAAATGTTCACTGACTGCAGTCTAACAGACCGCTTCTTGTAGACTTTAAAATCCCATGAGCAGAAAACCTTTAAAACAAGATTTTTGGTAGTCGTAGACGATTGGCTCTTTCTGAATGCTTTAGACATACTGAAGGCAGAAAGACAAAAGTACATCTGAATAATTCACGGAAGAAGATAAAGATCAACATTTTGTTTAAAAGTTTGAAAAAGACATACCTGTAAACAAGCATTACACATGTGACAAACATGCCTACTCCAAAAGTGAAAATATATGCCAGAGGAATGTTGTAATTCTCAAGACCTATGTTACTTCCAGTTTGGCAATTTCCATTATTGGAGTCGGAATAGTGACCATAAAACATAACTGAGTTTGTGAGAATGCCCTGTTGAGGAACAAATAAAGGATCACATTCCCTTTCCCTTTCCCCAATGAATCAACTATACCAAACAGCAACCCTAATAAAGTGCGCTTGCTTTTTAAAAATATTTTACCATGCCAGTAAGGATCCATGGGTTAGATTTATGCTTTGCTTCTGGAGGTGTAGGTGAAGGTGAAGGTGGAGGTGGATTTACGAGTTGTGGTAGGAGCAGGAACAGGCCATTGATGAGAAAGAGGAGGAGGTTGAAGAGTAAAAGTCTTCTGAGGAAGATGAAGTAGGACAGAACTCCCATGCCAAAGTGAGCGCTGATGTTTTTAAACACTTTCTGCCAAAGCATTATGGACTTCTGTCTTCCAGACCAGCCACTACACAAAACCTGTGTAGAAAAAACAAGTGTGCGCACAGTACATATGAACTGTTTATTAAATGAACGTATAAATTAAAGATTTGAAACAAAATCACGTGTGAAAGTATTATATAAACCATATTTTTAGAAAGGACGAACATACTGTAAAGGAATAGTTCACCTGAAATGTAAAATTCTGAAATCGTTTACACACACTTTACTTGGTATATTATTTATATTTTACCAATATTTATATAACTGTATATTTTATATTTTGAAGAAAACTGGACAACTGTAACCACTGACTTCCATGGTACTATCCTTTTCCTACTAGGTAAGTCAATGCTTATAGGTATTCAGCTTTCTTCAAAATATCTTATTTTGTGTTCATGAGTATAAGAAACTCATAAAGGTTTGGAACCACTTGAGGGAGAGTAAATAGTGAGTATGTTTTCATTTCAGGTAATGGGGATGCCGGTTGAAACCCAGGGATAAGCACTAAAATAGTCCACTTAAAAGAGTGAATGAAAATTAATGAGTGAATTGGAGCACTGATTGCACTGATGGGATGCCATTTTGATTATGCTTTTGCTAGTTAATAACTCCCTCAAACTGATTAGATTTTTTTTAGATTCTTGGTCAAACCGTGTGATACATGTCCCTTTGTACATGTCATCAGAGGGGGAAAGTCCCACCCATTAGTGATAATCTCTCCCTCACTAGCATAGACAGCCCAGAATGAAAAGCAGCCGTCCTCCATCGGCAAGTTAATGTCAGCGACTAAGCATTATAAATGTGGAGTTTTAAAATGCACAAATGAACACCGTAGTTCTTTTGAAAAGACACAATCTCATTTGAATTGAAAGCAACAGTTACAGTTTGGATCAAAGAACAAATCCCAGTCTTCCTTGGAGGTGTGGGTTCAAATACCACTGCTGACAATCTAAAACTTTGTGGGGTAGTTGTGGCCTAATTAAGTTGGACTGGTTGGACTGGTAATTGAACCTCACTCTCTCAATCTTCGATACCCAGCTGAGATGCCCTCGAGCAAGGTACCTAACCTCTAATTACTCCCCGGGTGCTGGATTGCAATAGCTGCCCACTGGTCCGGGTGCATGCTCACAGTGTGTGCGCTCTCCCTTCCCAGTTAAAATGTGTGCATGCATTTAGATGGGTTAAAAGCAGAGGACCAATTTCCAGTATAGGTATAAACCATACTGTTTCATTGAGTTATAAAAAATTGTTTGTGCGGTATTTTGAGCTGAAACTTCACATACACACTCTAGGGACACCTTGTAAAAATAATAGGTTAAAAATAATAGGTTCCCTTTTAATGACAAAAAAAGACATTTACCTTCTTCAAACAAGTTTGAAACCGATGGCAGCACAGGGCTCTGTTAGCAGCGCGAGGCTGTCCAGATTCCCAACGGACTACCAATTCTCTGAAAGGGCACATTTAGACAAGATTACACATCAACAAGCGGTATCCAAAATCAGTATTATACAAAATTTACCTCGTCTGACGCTTCTCAGAGACACTAAGAGCCATTTCACGCAGCAGATGTACACTTTCACCAGCAGACAAACCTTGCAGTTTCTTCAGCAGCTCTTAATTTTTGGATCAGAGCACAGAAAAAAGTCAATATAATGTTTCCTAAGGTCTACTTAGGAATGTTAATGTTATAAACATTTTCGCTTAAACATTTGAACCATTTTATCATCAGTATGTTTCTTGTTGCTGAGTCTTTCCAACCATTATGTAAATAAGTGTGAAATTAAATTGGAGAAGTGTTGAATGAGTCATTTTTGCAGTTTCCGTGAACTCTTTCTCACTAGGGAGGAAGTTCTTCAAGTGTCTCACTGCACATTAAATACTGTTATCTTAAGAGGTCAAGCACAATTTGATATTTAGCGATTTGAGCCCTGGTTTGATTCAGACATTTGACATTGTGAGTTTTTACTGCCACAAACCATCATCTACGTAGTCGTCCTGATCTGTAAAAACATCCTGGTCTTCAGTGCAGACGGACACAGGTCTCCTTCGTTGTGTTTTGTTGGATCTGCTCTGGTACTGGGAGACAGCAGCAGCTTGATTCCACTCTGAGAAAAGACACATATCAGAAAAAGCTGCATTTAATATTTATGCATTAAATATTAAAACGTAAAGGTGCAGTATGTAGGATTGACACCCAGTGGTTGAACTAGGTATTGCAGTTCAAGTTCGAAACACTTTTTCACCCGGCCTCTCCTCTAACGACTTTACGCAAACACAGGTTGCCAGATTGACGACACCAACACAAGTGAGCGTGCCTGACTATCCAGCCTACAACATAACTACATGACTACATGACATAACTACTGATACGCAACCAAAGGAATCTTTTCCATGTTAAAGGCGTTTATGTCCAAACCATCACCTGAAATTTCTTTAGAAGCAGTTTCTATTTCTAATGGCCAAACAACAGCATAAACATCTGTGACAACGATCGCCTCAGGTACTGATTATGTGCTTTTTTCAATGTTAAATGCTACCAATGTGAGTTTGAATATCAAATGTGTTTTTAAATTTTACTGTAATGTAAAAGCACATTTAACGTGATTTTATTTTGTGTCATTCAATAGTGCATATAACTTAGCATTTAAGTTAAATGCAACTGTGCATTTAGCTAAAACATACATCTTACATGTTATAAATTGCAACTTTGCCATTTCAAAATATTTATATGGGACAGATTCAATAGAAATGAAATGTTGGTTTACCATAAATAGTTATACAACCCAGGCTCATTCGGAAAACGTACCGATATATGCATTTCTGGAGAGCGACAAATACGTCCCAGGAGGTACGTTTATTGCAGTTGTTTTTCGTGAATCCACCAGGGGCTGCTCTGTACGCTTTTTGAGATCGCAAATTTCTTTTGCGAGTGCCATTCGTGCCTGCTGTTTTCGCATAAATCCACCAGAGGCAGCTGTGGACTGACTGACTGACTGACTGACCAATTGACTGAACCACCCTCCTCCTTCCCTAAACCCAACCGATAGTGTTTTCAAAATCACAGATTGACTCGCCCACCCACTTCCCTAAACCCAACCAACAGTTTTAAAAAACAATCCAGAAAAAGAAAAGCCCTCGCCTGATTTTTACCATGTTTTCAGATTTTACTTACCCTGTTATTTACTTGTTTACTTAATTTGTTGGCTTCTGTTTTTGTCTGGAACCGTTCTTCACCGCTTACCTCTGTATGGATGGCATTCCCACTTTTACTAGTTTGTCCAGTAGCTCGCCATGTGCGTCGGTGGACTCGAACCCTGTCGTCATGGTCAACTCGTCTCAAGTCCACCGACGTACG
>CAIGQW010054150.1:2191416-2219390 GCA_903798125.1 Danio choprae | reverse complement strand
TCACAAGATGACTTGAGTACCTCTGTTTAGAAAGAATTCATAGTTTTACATTGATTGGGATGATATTTTTAGGTAAGTGCATTTGCATAAAATATAGAAAATTATACAAAAATATACTAAATAAATTAAAGCACAAAGATGACAACAATGGAAAAAGATGCAGATTAAATAAACAGCTCTTCATGGATTTTGGTGGACGACCCCTTTAATATAAAACATCACTCGTTTTGGACAAATTAGATTATGCCGTTTCACTATTCACTCCTTCACTATTTTGTAAACGTGCTTCTCGATGTAAATGGTATTGTGTCATATCATATATTTTTTTCAAGAGTTCACACTTAGATATTGCTTGATATTAATAGCAGGTTTGGCATGCTGTCCCGGGAGAGAACCCTGAGCTCGCAGATAATTGAGCCCAGGGCTTCCACCTGGTCAATGGGGGATCAGGTAGTTTTTAAGAGCTCCCCCTGGCAAAGGGGGAAATGGGGTGGATTGGGGGATTCTTCAAAAACGGAAGATAACGGAGTAAGGCAAGACGGGCTATTTATTATGAGTTTGGAATGATCTGATTAGATTATTAATGATTGCGGATGAGAGACCAGCCGTGATCAATCATATCACGTGCTCCTCTCGAAATTAGTTTGTGAAACTTTTCTTAATTATACCAATAAAGCTTACAAACTCAATATACTGCCCTGCTATGCTTTATTGGGTTATCTGCTTGCTGAACTCAATCTCATGCTTCTTCCTCAAGGCTCTGCTTACTGTGCTCGCGTTTCGACGATACCGCCTAGGCATGGACGAAATTGGCATAGGATACAATGACCCGGCCACTGACCACGCGTCTCCATATCCGTCTGCGTACCCAGGAGGTCCCGATGGTTACCAGCAGTCCCCGTTCACCCCCAGTGCAGTGGGAGAAGGAGGATATCAGCCTCCTGCTTACTGATTTCAACACTTCCATAGGCTCGCCTGTGTGGACCCATCCACACTCTCCGCTCGCCTTTTTCATTTTTCCATAAGAGTTTAAGTTGTGACCTGGGATTGACACTTGGTGTGCTTTACTAGTTTGTATCTTTGTGTTGGAGAAAGTTATTTATTTTTTATTTCGCTTGGATGTAAACATACAGCCTGGGTGCAAAATGTCTCAATGCTTTGGCTACACTCTGAAAAAATGCTGGGTTGTGGTAACCCAATATTTGGTCAAATATGGACAAACCCAGCGTTGGGTTAATTTATGTCGAATTTAAATTTAACTGTTGGGTTTGTCCATATTTGGCCCAGCGTTGGGTTAAAAATAAAAAAAAGTTGACTCAACTTAAAATTGTAAGGCAACTGGCTCAACGTAAATCGAGTCAAGTGCAGTACTTGGGTTAAAAGTTGAGTCAACTCAAAAAATAGCTGCGCAGCAAGTTGCCTTACAAATTTAAGTTGAGTCAACTTTTTATTTTACAGTGTACCCCACATTTTTTTGACTCAACTTAAAATTGTAAGGCAACTTGCTCAACTTAAATCGAGTCAAGTGCAGTACTTCTGTTAAAAGTTGGGTCAACTCAAAAATAGCTGCTCAGCAAGTTGCCTTACAATTTTAAGTTGAGTCATCTTTTTATTTTACAGTGTACCCCACTTTTTTTGCAGTGTAGGCTTTTTTCACTCCCGCAAATTATTCTGACAGATATTCAACACCAGCAGTCTCTTTTCTTTACATTTTACGTAGGTTGATCAATTCCATTGGTTTCCTTAAAGGTACACTATAAAATTTACAGTATTACTGGCAATTTTGGTTGCCCGTAATACTGTAAAAGTTACATTTACACTGTAAATTAACAATTACAATTGTGCTATAGTTTTACAGCACAATTGTAATTGTTCATTTATAGTGTGCTTGGACATTTTACAGTATTACTGCCAATTTTTACAGTATTACTGGCAAAATTTACAAGTGCACTGTAAATTAACAATTAATTGTATTTGTTAATATGCAGCATACTTGTACATTTTACAGTATTACTGGCAACCAATATTTTCAGTAATAATGTAAATTTTACAGCAATTTTTTAGTGTAGGTTTGTTTTTATACTAATATAGCCTTTAGGAAATAAATCAAAGCAGTAGAAAGTAAACAGAATGCCATACCATGATGCAGTGATTCCTTCAAATCTCTGCCCTGCCATATATCAAATTTGAATGTTTTATGCACTAAATCCGCCAAATGGCTTGATTAACTTAGTCTTACTCGGGCTGGAGTAGTTAACTGATAAATCGTTTGATGCTGTTAGGTGTGAAATGAAGCGATTAACTACTGTAAACTTGTGCTTTATTTTTTATTTGTGACAGACGATAGGCTTTGTGTGGATAAGCCTAATTTTTGAAGTGTTAAACAATCATTTAATGCAATGTTGTCGACGACTTATAGAAGTTTACTTTCAATTTGTGTGTTCTCGATGCTCGGCCAAATTCACTGCAAGATTTCTACCTCTTGAAAATCGTGCCTTATTTTGAAATGAATAGTTAGGGATTAAAATGAATGACTTCTATTTGTATTAACGCATTTGTGCGTTGACAATTTTAGACCACTGATTTCTTCATTTCCTTTAAATTAAAACATAAAGATTAGATTAATAAATAATCGATCTATATTGGCCACTGTTTTTTTTCCTTTCCTGATGGTTGCCTTGTTTAAGGTAGAGAAGTGTTCTCTATTCTCACAGCTCTGTTATAGCACATAATTGCTGTCCTTCTGTTCATCTACTTTGTAACAACAGTTATTGCATCAATGTCTTTTTTTTTTTTAAGAAGTACTGAGCAATAAACACTTGATTCTTTCCATGTTATGAGACTTTTTTCGGCCTTTAGATATGTGATGAATTAAGGGGCATTGGCTTTTACTATATTGGCATAGTAAAGCCAATATAGTAAAGGTTGTAAATGTATGTTTGCTTAATGATCCACTATTTTAAAGAGGAGAGTCAAAATAATATTTTTCACCCGAGATTTGGAGCCAAATTACAAGAGGGTAAAATAACTATAAAAATGGCAACATAATGGTGTTATTTTTACTGAGAGACTGGAAGCTCTAGTAGTAAATATTCTGACTCCAGCTATCCGTTTTGCATTGTGTGACAATTAAAAAATGGGAAAACATCACTGACGTTTGCATACCTGTAACTCAAGATGTATTGAATACTTTTTAACATCTGTTTAGATTTTTAACACTCCTTTCATTTAGTATCCTTATTGTTATTGTCCTATGTTGTTCAGTTCCAGAGATATTGGGATCTCAGTGTGTTTCTTAGTAGTAAACACGACTTCGTGGGCTTGTACCACGCTGGTTGCTGAACTCCAGATTACATGATTACTTGAGTTGACAAACTAAACTAGTGCAATTAAGATTTGTTGGTACCATGACTCTGATTACCAGTTTCTCAGTTAACTCTGGCTTTAAACCTGGGTTCATGAGCGGGTGATGGAGGGATAACAGCAGCAACCGTCAATCACAGGTCTCAAAACATAAAGATGCTGTTAGTTACTTACTGTGGGAGAATCAACACAATGTTCAGGCAAAAATAAAAGATTTAAAAATACAAAGGTATTAAAAACAATCATACAGCAAGATGAAAAGAGCTGCCCATGAAAGAGGAGAGCTAAAAGAAAACAACTTGCTTTATGCGAATCTCTTTATTCGAAAATGAATCTCAACTGGATTCAGGTCAGGACTTTGACTGTGCCACTCCATTCCTTCATTCATTTTCTTTTTGGCTTAGTCCCTTTATTAATCTGAGGTTGCCACAGCGGAATGACCCGCCAACTTATCCAACATTTGTTTTACGCAGCGGATGCCCTTCCAGCTGCAACCCATCACTGGGAAACATCCACACACACACATACACTACGGACAATTTAGCTTACCCAATTTACCTGTACCGCATGTCTTTGGACTTGTGGGGGAAACCGGAGCACCCGGAGGAAACCCATGCAAACATGGGGAGAACATGCAAACTCCACACAGAAATGCCAACTGACCCAGCCGGGGCTCGAACCAGCGACCTTCTTGCTGTGAGGCGATTGTGCTACCCACTGCGACACCGTGCTGCCTGTGCCACTCCAACGTCTTTATTTTGTTTTGTTTTATTTTGCCAAGTTCACTTTAGCTTAAGGTCAGATGGACATTATTCTTTGGGATATTTTGGCAACGGTTTTGGTCATGGTTTCATTTATCACAGTAAGTTTTCCAGGTCCTGAATCAGCCAAACAGGCCCAGACCATCACACTATCACCACCACCACATTTCACTGTTGGTATGTTTTTATTTCTGAAATGCAGTGTTACTTTTACGCCACACATAATGGATAAAGCCTAGATAGGATACACGGCCAGCCGGAAGTGTGATATGCACATCAATATAGCAGCATTTTTTATGACACTGTATAACAATAATATTTTTACAGTACAGTCGTGGCCAAAGGTTTTGAGAATGACACAAATATTAGTTTTCACAAAGTTTGCTGCTAAACTGCTTTTAGATCTTTGTTTCAGTTGTTTCTGTGATGTACTGAAATATAATTACAAGCACTTCATATGTTTCAAAGGCTTTTATCCACAATTACATGACATTTATGCAAAGAGTCAGTATTTGCAGTGTTGGCGGTTCTTTTACAGGACCTCTGCAATTCGACTGGGCATGCTCTCAATCAACTTCTGGGCCAAATCCTGACTGATAGCAACCCATTCTTTCATAATCACTTCTTGGAGTTTGTCAGAATTAGTGGGGTTTTGTTTGTCCACCCGCCTCTTGAAGATTGACCACAAGTTCTCAATGGGATTAAGATCTGGGAAGTTTCCAGAAACCCAAAATTTCAACGTTTTGGTCCCCTAGCCACTTAGCTATCACTTTAGCCTTATGGCACGGTGCTCCATCATGCTGGAAAAGGCATTATTCTTCACCAAACTGTTGTTGGAAGAAGTTGCTGTTGGAGGGTGTTTTGGTACCATTCTTTATTCATGGCTGAGTTTTTGGGCAAAATTGTGAGTGAGCCCATTCCCTTGGATGAGAAGCAACCCCACACATGAATGATCTCAGGATACTTTACTGTTGGCATGACACAGGACTGATGGTAGCGCTCACCTTTTCTTCTCCGGACAAGCCTTGTTCCAGATGCCCCAAACAATCGGAAAGGGGCTTCATCTGAGAATATGACTTTGTCCCAGTCCTCAGCAGTCCATTTGCCATACTTTTTGCAGAAGATCAATCTGTCCCTTTTTTAGAGAGAAGTGGCTTTTTTTCTGCCCTTCTTGACACCAGGCCCTCTTCCAAAAGTCTTTGCCTCACTGTGCGTGCAGATGCGCTCACACCTGCCTGCTACCATTCCTGAGCAAGTTCTGCACTGGTGGTACTCTGATCTCGCAGCTGAATCCTCTTTAGGAGATGATCCTGGCACTTGCTGGACTTTCTTGGACGCCCTGCAGCCTTCTTAACAAGAATTCTTGATGATCCTATAAATTGTTGATTTAGGTGCAATCTTAGTAGCCACAATATCCTTGCCTGTGAAGCCATTTTTATGCAACACAATGATGGCTGCAAGCGTTTCTTTGCAGGTCACCATGGTTAACAATGAAAAAACAATGATTTCAAGCATCACCCTCCTTTTAACATGTCAAGTCTGCCATTCTAACCCAATCAGCCTGACATAATGATCTCCAGCCTTGTGCTCGTCAACATTCTCACCTGAGTTAACAAGACGATTACTGAAATGATCTCAGCAGCTCCTTTAATGACAGCAATGAAATGCAGTGGAAAGTTTTTTTCAGGATTAAGTTAATTTTCATGGCAAAGAAGGACTATGCAGATCATCTGATCACTCTTCAGAACATTCTGGAGTATATGCAAATTGCTATAATAATTGGCCACGACTATACTGTGACGGTTGGGGTTAGGGTAGGGGTAGATGTTACTCTGTACAACTGCTGTTTTTATGTTACTCTGGCAGTTGGGTTTAGGGTTGGGGTGGAGGTAGACGTTATTAAAATACAATTAATGGAAAATTTAATAAATAATATAAATCATTTTCGTTAGCTTCTGACATAATGGGACACACAGCTCAATGGGACAGTACAACTTTTGCTTCACCAGTCCACAGAGTATTACACTATAGTACTGTGTTATCGAGTGATAGAGTTTTGGTAGCCACTGGCATCCACAGCAGGGAGATTCAACACACGAAACGAGCACTTTTTCTTGAAATTTGCTTTGGAACAACTTAATTGTTTTATGTTCAGTCCACTACAATTTGTTAAGCTAACTTAATAATTTTGTGTTGGGGAAACATGAATGAACTGTGTAGAACCCTGCATTTTTTATTGTATTTACTGCCATACAGTAGCTCTGTTGACTTCAATTTCCCTGCTGTGGATGCCAGTGGCTACCGGAAACCTAATCATCAACATTCTTCAAAACATCTTTTGTTTACAACATAACCACGGGAAATGTCTGCGTAAATTGTGCGCTTGGGTAACCGGAAAAAGCTGCATCGCGCCTGCGCTGGTTGTTTCGAGCACACCCCCCTGTTCGCGGAAGTGAACGGAGATGCGCAGCCTGAATGAAGCCGTGAGGTTTGAGAGTTCACGAGACGCGCCCTGAATCTTCAGGAGATCCTGGCTTCATTTTTATTACCTTCTTGACAGTGAGTACAGTCCACTTTTAAACAACAATTTCAGCGGTAGAAGCAACAGGCTGAATTGATCTGTGCCCCATGCAGAAGCTCACTGCAATGTCTTCATATGTGCCACAGTAATGCGGGCCGAGCATGCACGGTTTTGAGAAATAGCATGTGGATTCATGTAAATACTTTCAACGAAAATAAGGCTTATTAGCCATTGAATGCTTCGATTTCAAGCAATTAATACATGAGAGTAGTAAATTTGTTGATGTCAGTTGAAGCTAATAGTCGAGCTCTTATCAAATGTACTGTATAACAGCTGTAAATGTTGCTTTTATACCAAACACAGCTCTGAAAACAACCCGAGAGACGTATGAATAACGTATTTTATATGATCATTGGGTGGTAAATATCATATTGAAGATGCAGGAAGTAACGTTAAACGTCTGATTGGTTCACTTAGTTAATGTTTAGATCACGTGATTAAAGATTTCGCCATAGTTCAACAGCCTTTGTGAAATTCTTAATAGCTATTTAATCCATAAATGTAATACCTCACAGTACAAATCCTAATCCATTGGTAGTTTACACTGAGGTAAAGTTGGTTTTATATTCACACATTCAGACTTTTTCCTTCATTTCAGAAAAAGTATTCTGTAAAAATCACAATAACTTAACAGCCAATGACTATCAAAGCTGTTTACAGTCAAATAAATAGTGCTGATGTTGTTTTCAGGTCGTACTTGCATGCGTATGACTTGAATTACATGCGTATGACGTATGACTAGCGTTGTAAACAATATAGGGAGTGTGTCACTGTTCAAAAATGGAGAAATGTTTGAATATAAAATTAAGAATAACTCAATTTAGTAGTTTAGGTTGGAAACAAGTAAAAGGGGGAGTAAACGATAACAGAATTTTCTGTAACACTTTATTTTGATGTTCCCTATTGCACATTTTGTTGACCAAAAGTTGCATTGCAACTACATGCCAATTACTTATTTGAGTATTAGTAGACTCTCTGCTTAACCCTTTGACTGCCGCTCTACCAAGCGGTTGACCATGTTTTTACTGATTTAAAGAATGACTGTTTTAAATAATGGCTTACACGCACAACATTGTTGGTTTACAAAACAATAACAATCAAAGAAACGTCCTGTTGCACTACTACTTAACAAGTGCGCCTGGCTCGCTTCCCTCCTTCGTCAGCTGAGGAAGTTCAACCTTCCAAAGGAGCTGCTGAAACAGATCTACACTTCCATCATTGAATCAGTCCTCTGCACTTCAATAACTGTCTGGTTTAGCTCAGCTACCAAATCCGACCTCCGAAGACTACGTCGAATAGTTCGGACTGCTGAGCGAATCACTGGTACAACCCTCCCTACTCTCCAAGAACTGTACTTATCCAGGGCGAGCAGAAGGGCTGATAAAATCACTCTGGACCCCTCACACCCAGCACACTGCCTCTTTTAACTTTTACCTTCTGGTCGACGCTACAGAGCACTGTGCACCAGAACAGCCCAACACAGAAACAGTTTCTTCCCTCAGGCAATCCATCTCATGAACACTTGATGATAGTAGTTGTGAAACAAACATCACTACTTGCTATACACTTTTTAGACACATATACACTTATTTAACAACATACTTACATGCCAATTTGCACATAACAGCTGCACATATAACGTTGTGTATAGTAATATACCTGTACATTCACTTGTCTATTTGCATATTTGCATTCACTACTTCTATTTTAAAAATATATTTATTATCTGTATCCTGTCTCTGTGATTCTGTTGCACTGTAGAAGCTTCTGCAACGAAAGCAAATTCCTCGTATGTGTGAACATACCTGGCAATAAAGCTCTTTCTGATTCTGATGCACTTGATTTTGGTTTTATTGTAAAAGAAAAAAAAGAGAAAGCACGTTAAATGAAATCTGAAATATTTTATGGCATACTTAAAAAAGAAAAGATGATTTAGTATTCAAAATTTATTTTGAATATTTCTTTAAATTAATTGGTCTTACACTTCATATTTTCATATTTTTCATAGTATATGTATTTAAGTCCTGTACTTTTACCATAAACCGACATATCAACCATTTGGTAGAAGCTGATATTTTAGAAATGATGGGATGTGTTGAAAAAAAAATGCATTGAGTGTGTTAACTAGCGACATTAGGAGTTAAGAAATGCAATCCAAACATTTTTTTTCTTGGTGGGGCAGTTAAAGGGTTAATATCTGCTGATACTGCTCCTTCAACAGACATTTAACTGACTATAAGAAACTTTGCAAGTACATGTCAACTTACACTAACCCTAACCCCAACAGTCTACTTATAATCTGTTGAAAATTAGGTGGCGTGTAGATGCAATGTAACTTAAATTCAACAAAATGCGTTAAAGGGACCATCAAAAAGAAGTGATACTGAATTTTCAATTTTGGGTGAACTATGCCTTTAAGAAAACTTTCAAATACAAAATATCATAAACAAATCAAGAAAACATGTTTTATTAGTTTGATGACACGCATGTACGCACGATTGCAAATACAGAAACACGACAAATGTTTGAACTAAGTTTAACTCAGTTTAGTTGTTTACTTTCTGTGTAAAAGTATTGAATTCTAGATTATGCGAATGTTTCAAGCAATAGTCCATAAAGATAATAATAATATTAATAATAATAATAATAATAATAATAGTGCCTCACAGTGGCGCAGTGGGTAGCACGTTCGCCTCACAGCAAGAAGGTCGCTGGTTCGAGCCTTGGCTGGGTCAGTTGGCGTTTCTGTGTGGAGTTTGCATGTTCTCCCCATGTTGGCGTGGGTTTCCTCCGGGTGCTCCGGTTTCCCCCACAAGTCCAAAGACATGTGGTACAGGTGAATTGGGTAAGCTAAATTGTTCGTAGTGTATGTGTGTTAATGGGAGTGTATGGGTGTTTCCCAGTGATGGGTTGCAGCTGGAAAGGCATCTGCTGCGTAAAACATATGCTGGATAAGTTGGCGGTTCATTCCGCTGTGGCGACCCTAGATTAATATAGGGACTAAACCGAAATGAATGAATGAATGAATAATAATAATAATAATAATAATAATAATTAGAGATAATTCACACAAAGAATAAAATAATAAATAATGGCTTCTTTAGCCATTCCCCTAGAATTACTGCTACTTAGTCTGATTTGTGGAGTTTGTGGATTATTTGTGAAACATGGACAAAGGCCATCATGAGACTGTAAACAGTGGAGATCAAATAAAGCCCAATCACAGTCAATATACAAATAGATAGTTGAACGCTTATCTTCTTTGTGATACGCATTGTATTGAAATTGCTGACATTTCTGGATGAAGTCATTTTAACGTCAGTCTACCAGAAGTTGCTGGCCTGAGCACCACTGCATTGTCAAGTAGCAAAAAATTGTCTTTTAACTAGATAAGAAGCTATCTTTGCATATTGTATAGTTACAGTATTGGTTTTAATTATGAGGGTTGTTAAAAATTCAAAAAAGAAATGACTTGGTACTATAAGCTTTAAATACTATAGTAATTTAGTGTCTTTACTACTGTCATTGCATGCATTCATGTATATAAGAGTTAAAAGTTGTAATATTTCAGAATAAATGAAAGCATGCATATTATACAATACATTTAAAGTTATGATAGCTAATATTCCTGCATGTTTTTATTAATATCTATATGCAGTGCATCCGGAAAGTATTCATAGCGCTTCACTTTTTCCACATTTTTTAATGTTACAGCCCTATTCTAAAATGTATTAAATTCATTTATTTCCTCAACATTCTACACACAATCCCCCATAATGACAATGTGAAAAAAGATTTTTTGAAATTGTTGCAAATTTATTAAAAATAAAAAAACCTGAAAAATCACATGTACATCAGTATTCACAGCCTTTGCTCAATACTTTGTTGATGCACCTTTGGCAGCATTTACAGCCTCAAGTCTTTTTGAATATGATGCCACAAGCTTGGCACACCTGTCTTTGGGAATTTTTGCCTATTCCTCTTTGCAGTACCTCTCAAGCTCTATCAGGTTGGATGGGAAGCGACGGTGTACAGCCATTTTCAGATCTCTCCAGAGATTTTTTAATAGGATTTAGGTCTGGGCTCTGGCTGGGCCACTCAAGGACATTCACATTCACAGAGTTGTTGTGGAGCCACTCCATTGATATTTTGGCTGTGTGCTTTTGGTCATTGTCCTGCTGGAAGATGAATCGTCGCCCCCATCTGAGGTCAAAAGCACTCTAAGGCAGGTTTTTATTCAGGATGTCTCTGTACATTGCTGCTTTCATCTTTCCCTCTATCCTGACTAGTCTTCCAGTTCCTCCTGCTGAAAAACATCCCCACAGCATGATGCTGCCACCACCATGCTTAACTGTAGGGATGGTATTAGCCTGGTAATGAGCGGTGCCTGGTTTTCTCCAAACGTAACGCCTGCCATTCACTCCAAAGAGACCAGAGAATTTTTTTTCTTATGGTCTGAGAGTGCTTCAGATGCCTTTTGGTAAATTCCAGGTGGGGAGTGGCTTCCGTCTGGCCACTCTACCATACAGGCCTGATTGGTGGATTGCTGCACAGATGGTTGTCCTGCTGTAAGGTTCTCCTCTCTCCACAGAAGAACGCTGGAACTCAGACTGAGTGACCATCGATTGATCACTTCCCTGACTAAGGCCCTTCTCCCCCGATCACTCACCTTGGATGGCCGGCCAGCTCTAGGAAGGGTCCTGGTGGTTCCAAGCATCTTCGACTTACGGATGATGGAGGCCACTGTGCTCATTGGAACTTTCAGAGCAGCAGAAATTTTTCTGTAACCTTCCCCAGCCTTGTGCCTCGAGACAATCCTGTCTCGGAGGTCTACAGACAATTCCTTTGTCTTCATGCTTGGTTTGTGCTTTGACATGCACTGTCAACCCTGGGACCTTATATAGACAGGTGTATGTCTCATCAAATCATGCCCAATACCACAGGTGAACTCCAATTAAGCTGCTGAAACATCTCAAGAATGATCAGTGGAAACAGAGTGTAGCTGAGCTCAATTTAGAGCTTCATACTTATGTACATGTGATTTTTTTTTTTTCAGGTTTTTTATTTTTAACAAATGTGCAACAAAAAAATCTTTTTTCACATTGTCATTGGGGTATTGTGTGTAGAATGTTGAGGAAATAAATGAGTTTAATCCGTGTTGGAATAAGGCTGAAACAAAAAAAATGTGGAAAAAGTGAAGCGCTATGAATATTTTCCAGATGCACTGTATCTTTATTAGGGGTGTCACGAGATTTCTCGTCGAGGTGAAAAGTTGGCTCTTGAGTTGAGATGTTAGCATGATGGAGCGTGAGGGTGAAATTAGCATTGAAGATTGGAAGCAGGATTGCATTTCAACCGCAAATCAAGTGCTTTGCACATACATGGTAGGGCTGGCCTCCGTGCTGCATTTGTCACTCGGTTGTGACTTAATTGCTTTTTTTTTCTCACCCAAGTTCAAAGGCTGCTGACGATTTTTTTTGGTTTGTTTTTTTTCTCCTCCCATGTGGCACAGACGCTTTTATTTCAGAACAGACCCAAACCTTAAATCTTATATACAAGGACAAAAAAAGCTTTTATATCGCCATGTAGCACAAGTTATTTAAGCATGTTTAACGAGAGAGAGAGAGAGAGCGCAACATCAGCCTCACAATATAAACTAGTATAAAACTATTGCATACATCAGGTGCATAAATCACGCCATGAACATGACATTAAAATAGTTACTGCTTTTAAAAAGCCTAGATTAAAAGATGGGAAAATGAGAACTTTTCTGTCATAAAAGTCATATAGCATATGTCATATAGCAAAGCAACGTGTCAAGAAGAAAATAAAAAAGGAACCATGCGAACAGAATAAATACAGGAATGGAGAAAAGAGCCCTTTTTTATTATCAGCTGTCAGTCAGCGCCTGCTCGTTTTTTTCCTGGTCATTGCACCTTTTGCAGTGTGCAGTGTTAGGCCCCGTTTACACTGTCAGGTCTTGATGCCCAATTCCGATTTGTTGCCTATATCTGATTTTTTTTGCCTGTCCGTTTATACGTCCTTTTAATTGTGACCCATATTCGATTTATGCGTTTACACTTGCCATGCAATTTACGACGTCGCACATGCATAAAGGGCGGGTTCTAGCACCTGCGCCACACTAGCCACGATGGAAGAAATTGTCTTGCTTTCAGCTCTGCGAAATAAGTGAAGTTCACCCAACTTTAAAATGATTAGGAGGCGGAGGAGGAGGGAAAGGGCCGTCATCGCAGCTTGCGCCTATGGTTTATATATAGTGTCCTTCACCATTCAGAGGAATTTGTGGGTACGAGAAAGATCTCAGGTCTGGTGGGAGCAAATTGTGGCGAATGACCACTTTCCTCCTCCATGTTTCCTCTGTTGTTGTTGTTGTTGTTGTTGTTTACCGTGTCGACGTCTCCACACGCTCTTCCGTATCATTAAACCGCGGAGAAGTACCACTTTGTCACAAGTTTAATGATGTACAAAACGCATCTGCCTGTTTACATGATGGTCGCATTATCACATATCTGATTTATTTCCACATATGAAGGAGGCCTGAAACCGATCTCTGAATATCCAAATGCATGCGGGTTCTTTTTGTGTTTACACGGTCATAGAACAGATCTGATCTGTGTCACATATGAGCAAAAAAATCGGAATTGGGTCACATTTAACTGGCAGTGTAAACGGGGCCTAAATTCAGACAATCGGATACGAGTCACCTTTAAATGATGATAAATGTCAGCAGGTCATCAAAAAAATCGGATACTGTCACAAAATCCGAATTGACCATCAACATCTGCAATGTAAATACTCTGAAATTCTATAGGGGAAAAGCCAGTAAGTAGAGTTTGCTATTTTATTATTTAACAAATAGCGGCAGCACGGTGACGAAGTGGATAGCACAATCGCCTCACAGCAAGAAGGTCGCTGGTTCGAGCCCTGACTTGGTCAGTTGGCATTTCTGTGTGGAGTTTGCATGTTCTCCCCGTGTTTGCGTGGGTTTACTCCGGGTGCTCCGGTTTCCCCCACAAGTCCAAAGACATGCGGTATAGGTGAATTGGGTAAGCTAAATTGTCCGTAGTGTATGTGTGTGAATGAGAGTGTATGGATGTTTCCCAGTGATGGGTTGCAGCTGGAAGGACATCCGCTGCGTAAAACATATGCTAAATATGTTTCATCATTAAAGATTTCTTTAAAATAGTGTAAAAATCTCGTCTCGTGTCTTGTAGAGTAGGCGTCTCGTCACACCCCTAATCTTTATTAATATCAATATGATGTGGTTAAGTAACATCACTCAAACAGTAGTGACATTTCCTGATTTTATACAGGTTTATATTGTACAAGCTATATTTGCTCAATTGACATTGCTCATTGACTGTTTTGAATCTGCCACTATGCTGATGCATAGGCATTTGTAGCCCCGCCGTCTTTTGAAAAGAGGGCTGAAAGCATCTCATTTAAATTTAAAGCGACAGTCATAAAAACAGCACAATCAAAACCTAAAAGGGACATTTTCAAAGAGGTATGAAACTTATTTGTGGGGTATTTTGAGCTGAAACTTCACATACACACACATCAGAGACTTAACTTATTTATTTATTTATTTATTTTACTTATTTTATCTTGTTAAAAAGGGTAATAAGACTTTCAGACTAATGTATGCAAGCAAAATGAACATTGTACGTTCTGGTTTCATGCAGACTTTAAGAGAGGGTTGTATTGTAGACATTCAGTTGTGAAATATTAACATTTTAAAGCATTAACAAATGAAATTCCTTACGTGCAGTAGTGTTCTGGGGTCTGTGAGTGATGTACATTGCAGACCAGGGCTGTTGTCAACAGATATTTAAAGGTGAGAATTAAGAAAAGGTGCGAGCTAAGCTTTATAAACTGGTTTACTGGTTCCACATCATCACGTGTGTGATATGCAGCTGCACCTGTTTGCCTTCAGCTCCTTTACCAAGCCACTCCTTGCCTCCACGTCAACATTCTTCATGTCCTATTCAAAGTGTTGAAGCTGTGGCTCGACTATATCCTGTCACACTGAGGGGAGTTGGTAAGTGCCTGGTGTTGTTTAGTGTCCAAATAAATACTTCTAGTAAATATATATGTAACAAAATGTATTGTAATAAATGGGCATGAATGTTTTAACAGTTGCTTGTATTGTTGTTGGTGGTGCCAGCATCTAACTCAAACCTTTATGTTAAAAATGAATAGTTGTCTACCTGATTATATTTGTTGTTTACGAATTCAATTTGAGTTAATTAAATACTCATAAATCATTGAGTTAAATTAAATAGCAGCCGTGCAATAGAGAGTGAAATATCTATGTGTAAAGTTGGCTTCTCTGCTCCTGTTTGCCAGAATTGACAGTTAAAGGAAACAAGATTGTTAAACCGGTTTGTCACCAATGCAAAAACGAGTTTTGCAAACACTTTCCAGGATAAAAGTGTTTTCTATGTTCATATCCTTGAATGCTGTCATTAAATCCTGATCGGCTCAACATATTGGCTCAAGCAGCATTGTGAGTTTGGTGCATAGTTGTGTTTTTGCTGACCAATAGTAGATTTAAAGAAAGTTTATTATTTAAAACCCATTTCCATTACCTCTTCTGTTAATGCAAAGCATTGGCACACAATAAAAGTTTAGAATTTCTTTTCTTCAAAACTACATAGAGTCAAATGTACATCATTATGGCATTTAGTTTTGCTGCAAAGACTTCTGCGATATATAATGAATGGGTTTAAATGAATGGAAACAATTAATAATTCTTGAATGACTGGGGTATCTTTGGAAAGGGATGGGTTAATGGGTCTGTGTGAGTGGATGTTGGTGGTGGAGGTCATCTCAATTGAAAATAAAATTAGAAAACGCATACTTTTTAAAGACATTTTAATGCGTAAAGGTTTTTTTTTTGGACTGAATGATTTAGGGCAGGGGTTGTTTCTAGAGGTGTGGTGTCCTGCACAGTTTAGCTACAACCAAATATTCAAGGTCTTACTAGGGTTGCATTCCAGTCCATTTTTTTATGCCTTTCTCTCACTAACTTCCTTCCGTCTCATTCACTCAGATGTATGTCATTGATTACATCTCACAATTGTCCACTACTGGTGGAACATCTGAATTGGTTTACATAGAATGCCCTAAACCAGGAGTTCTCAAACTCGGTCATGGAGGTCCGGTGTCCTGCAGATTTGAGCTTGCCTCAACACACCTGCAAGGGTGTTTCTAGAAAGCCTATTAAGGGGTTGGAGCTAAAATCTGCAGGACACCAAACCTCCAGGACCAAGATTGAGAACCCCCGGGCCTAAACCCTTGAGCACTTGGGGACTACACTGTTGTGACGTCACAATTGCATTCTGGGACAAATAGGTGTTGGAGTGGACATATGAAGCAGATCTGCTCCCTCGGTCAAAATCGAGGTGTCAAGGGTATGTCCATGTAAGCTTCCCTCGTTCATTTGATGAAGTGGAACAAAATTCAAAATGGCGTTGGGGATTTTTTGATAGAACAAGGGAGGGGAAGCTTGCGAGTGGGTGTGTAAAAATGGACTGGAACGCAGACTAGGTATACTTGAAACTTCAGGCAGGTGTGTAATGCTGATGATACACAGGGCAACGTTTTGGGCAATGTTGCTTGGCTATTTTTCTATTAAGAATGGGCAACAGTATTGTATCTGTAGCCAATTGCCCTAATCAGTTACCCTGTGTCTCACCTGATTGCCCATTTATGGCATAATTTCCCAAAGTTTCCCTGCAACATTGCTTGAAAAGTTGCCCTGTGTATTATCAGCATTAAGGAGCTAAATGTTGTGGAACTATACTTTGCAGGGGCACCGGCCCTCAAGGACTGAACTTGGTGACTCTTAATTTGGGGATATCATCACTGTTACCAAATTTTAATTGAGTATGTTTAACAAGAAAGTACTATTTCGGTCTTTATCTGCTTCAAACTTCCATGAAGAAGTCAACGGAGAAGTTCACAAACATGTTTAATCAGACATTACAGATACAGCGCATTTATCACTAGAGGTCGCCAATGGACTGTATTGTCAATCATAGTTGTAGGGCTTGTTTTTGTCAAATGTCAAAAGTGAAAACATATAATGGCACAAGGGGGCTTCAGAGTCAGCACTGGGGGTTTTTGATGTAATTGGTTTAATATTTTTTAATCTTGTGCACACAAACACATTTGAATCATTTGTTGTGTTTTAAAATAAATATAATAATTCATATAGAATCATAGAATGTGACAAATAAATGGGAACTCAATGCATTAACAATAAGGAGATCAGTCGGTAATGTCTCATGATCCAGCAAAAAGTGTTGTGGAGTGTGATGGGTGATGAATGCAAACACAGGTGGTCACAAGAAACGTAATGAATCTCATGTTAATGTCAGGTGTGAATTGTGAGTCATCTTCGATAGAGCTGCTAAATTGCATCTTACATAACTGTATTGAACTGTATTGAACGCTAGTATTGAACTGAACATAAAAAGCAGCTGACTCAACTGACTGCAGCACCATCCCCTGTGTAACCTTTTATTTAAAGAAATGAAACCCTCGAGTTCAATTTGACAACAAATGCTTTAATATGTTGTCCTGTAAAATGTGCGGTCAATGTTAGTTTGCAAAGTCAAAAGTGAAAAGCTATTGTGCATTCAGAAAAAAATACCACCAAACTAACTTGTACTTGTTAGTTTGCAACAAGCAATTGCTTATTTTACCATATTTGTAAGTTGTTTTGGATAAAAGCATCTGCTTAATGAATAAATGTAAACCATTTCAAGACCCTATATATTAATAGTGGCTACCTGATGCGTCCAAATTATAAGCTATACAAAAATCCCCAACAATTTTATTTTCCGCTGTGAAAACTTTACAGCTGTGGCGACAAATTGATACTTTGCGAATTGTGGATTATTTCGATTTTCGGGAATGCATTGTGATTCTCTCTGGAATCAAATCTGAGACTAATTCTTAAAAGCAGAAGTAACCCATCTATACTCTCTTCCCTGTATAGGTGTGGCAGCCGTCCCTCCCTAATGCCTGTTTCTCCAGGCTATGCTCGCCTTACACAAAATGAGCCTATGAACTCTCTGCGCATCTCTGTTGGCGGGCTTCCAATGCTGGCTTCCATGACCAACACCACAGACTCCCGCTTCCGGATCAAATGGAAAGCTATTGTGGTGGTAGCGTCAGCGCTAACCCTCGTCCTCCTCATCTACATGCAGCTTCTGCCCTTTCACCCTCAGCCAGGCAGCAGGTACAACTTGAGCTTAAAACATCGGAAGATGAGCGATGAGGAGGGCTACAATTACACTTACCCACTCAGTCCACCAGAGCGGACGGCCCAAGGCATACGCTACAGAATAGGGGTCATTGCTGACCTGGACACAAACTCGCTCAGTGACAAGAAGCTGACCTGGTTCAGCTACATGCTGAAGGGTCACCTCCTGGTGTCGGAAAGTGGAGATACAGTGGCGGTCGAATGGGATCAGGAAAGAGTGGTCTTGGAAAGCCACCTAGCAGAGAAAGGTCGGGGCATGGAGCTCTCAGAATTAGTGGTGTTTAATGGCAAACTGTACAGCGTGGATGATCGTACGGGTGTAGTATATAACATTAAAGGACTTAATGCGGTGCCCTGGGTCATACTGCCAGATGGTGATGGCTCTGTTTCAAAAGGTGGGTGTTGCTCTTTTACCCCTTGATTTACATACAAAATTAAAGAGTGAACAGATATTACATAATTACCTTTGAGCTACCATTGGTCTATGGCGATTGCTCAATTGGTAGATGTGTTCTGAAACCCCATCTTTGACAAGTGTTTTTGTGCATTTTAGCATGTTTTACATACAGCAATACAATTCAAGAGATTGTCAAAAGGCATGGAAGAGTACAGCACGGTTTAGTATGGCTCACTTTTGGGGGCTTTTCACTACGTTCTATACCTAGTAACTGGTACTTTTTAGGACCACCTTGTAAGAGGTTCCAAGCAAACCATACCATTACCTAATCATGTCGTATACACACTGATTCATCTAAAAGAATCATCTCTACCGTTCCATTCTACCACCTGTCATTAAACAAGACACCAAACCCTCTATATTTAAATAGTCAGCAGCAGCCACTGCTCAACACCATTTCAGCAACTATATCAATAATCTCACCCACTTTAAGCATTACTTAACTGCAGTGGAAATGCAAACTGAGCCGAGCTGTGCCAATCCATACCGTTGAAAGGTGATTTAAGTGGAGTATTCTGAAGTATGAAAAATATACTTCCTCATCTGTGCTACATCAAAAGGCCAAACTCGCCATCATTCTTTCTGTTTTCATTAAGTAGATGCACATACATAGTTACTTTTTTGCCATTGATTAGATCAATGGTAATGCTAACAATGCTAATTTAACATAGTGGTTCTGGTTTAGAGGAAATACACAAGCTAAAATACTTATTTACCTTAATCTACACCCACATCCAGCAGCAGTTTTGGGGTGTTGCAGTGCTTTTAAACAGTAAATGTCACTCAACCTTCTTAGATATCTATTTTGCCCCCAAACCAAGTAAGAAAGAGAACTTAGTTTGATGTATATCAGGACATTTGTCCACCAAAACGGTAGCCTGTAGCATTGCCTCTCTCAAAACCATCTGGACCTTTCACTGGTTTAATTCAGTTGTGCTTTTTTGCCATTCTACTGCACAGGGTTTAAGGCCGAGTGGCTTGCAGTGAAGGATGAGCATCTATATGTGGGGGGTTTGGGCAAAGAGTGGACCACCACCAGTGGAGAAGTGCTCAATAACAATCCTGAGTGGGTGAAAGTGGTGGGAGTTCATGGAGATGTGGAGCACCATAACTGGGTTCCTACGTACAACTCTCTCCGCAGCGCTGCAGGCATCAGTCCACCCGGTAAGCAACATCTGCTGTGTCTTTGATTTGATTGGGGTGGTCTACATCTCACAATTCCAACTTTTTGCACAGAAATGCTTGATTTCTTTTACTTTCAGAATAAAATGAAAGTTTATAATTGTTGCAATTGTAAATGAGCAATTTTGAATGTTCACGGTTGCAAAAAATGAGTCTGAATAATGTAAGAAGTCACATTTACCTTCCTTACATTATTCATTCTTTGGCACCAGTAAGCTTCCATAAATATATGTGTTTCCTGACACATTCTTCAAGTGATAGTCACCCAAAAATTAACATTCTGTTATCATTTACTTGCCCTTCACTTGTCATAGACCTGTTTAGGTTTCTTTCTTCTGTTGACCACAAAGAAAGATAAATTGGAAAATGCTGGAAACCGGTAATCAGTCCTAATTCACTTACTATCCCTCCAGTAGATGCATTTTAAAGCAGCAATTGACTTCCATAGTGTTTGATTTTACTAGTATGGACTTCTTAGTTATGTTTCTATCTAAATATGCGAATGAAAATTAATGCGCAAAACTAGAACATTGCATTGAAAAATTGTGAATAAAGCACTGTTTATTGTCCAGTGAGTCAAAGAGAACCACTGTGCTTTTTGCTTATTTAATTACATACAGAGGCATGAGACGCTATCTGGAAGCGCAGATGCTCAAGACAGGTCTGGAGATAATAATACTGGACCACTTTGAATGACCAAAGCAACATTTCAGAATTTGTACAATGTTGTCGGTCCGCTCTTTTGTCCGTCTCATTGCACCAATTTTTGCTAGCCCATGTTATCCAACGAAATCACATGGAATTTATTCCGTAAATGTGTTTCCAGTGTAGTTTTATGCACATTTTTTCTTATTGGATCAAAATTTCATCCTACCCAGTTGTGCGCATTTTTAAAATGTATGCACGTATTGGCGTTTCCATTAAGCATTTAATGCGATATTCCAGAATTCAAAAATATGTGGGTGGAAACATTGATAATAGTTACCATACCCAGATAGCACACATGCATCGCAGAGACGTCTGCTGGACATCCGCCTTTTCATCTGCGAGACGTCTTATTTAGGGCGTTTGCTCATCCGGAAAACCTCATATAGACGTCCTTGTCAGACATTCAAACAACATCTATGCAATGCATCGCAGATGTTCATTATTAGAATGTTAGATCTGTGAGACATCTTATTTATGTAGCATAGACGTAGTTTTTTATTGTTTATTTAGACATTCCCTCATCTATACTGCTATAAATAACAGTAACAGTTACACTGATTATACATCCGTCTACACATATATGATAAGCTCAAGTATTTTCCACTCAAAAATAATACAACAGCTGAAGAATCATTTGTAGAATTTTATGATATTATATTATAACTTAGGGCAGCACGGTGGCGCAATGTAGCACAATCGCCTCACAGCAAGAAGGTCGCTGGTTCGAGCCCCGGCTGGGTCAGTTGGCATTTCTGTGTGGAGTTTGCATGTTCTCTCCGTGTTCGCGTGGGTTTCCTCCGGGTGCTCCAGTTTCCCCCACAAGTCCAAAAACATGCGCTATAGGTGAATTGGGTAAGCCAAATTGTCCGTGGTGTATGTGTGTGAATGAGTGTGTGTATGGATGTTTCCCAGTGATGGGTTGCAGCTGTAAGGGAGTCCACTGTGTAAAACATATGCTGGATAAGTTGGTGGTTCATTTTGCTGTGGCGACCCCAGATTAATAAAGGGATTAAGCCGAAAAGAAAATGAATGAATGAATATTATAATTTATTATAATTGATATTTTTCAACAAAACCAATTAAAAATTTCAGGAGTTCAAGATTCATCGTATAGACGGCGTATAGAGGTAAAGAAGACGCCTCATTAACAAATAAAAACGTTCGATGGAATGTGATGTTTAGCAGATGATACGATCTTTCAAAGACGTCTCCGCGACGTACGTGTGCTATCTGGGTAGTTTGCAAAATGCCCAATTGTTTGAGTTCAAGAGAAAAAAAGAGCATCATATAGGACTAAAACCCCTTGAGAGTGAGTAAATTATAATTTCTTTGGGAAACTTTCACTTTTAAACAGTGTTTCTCAACCACGTTCCTGGAGAACCACCAGCCCTGCATGTTACAGGTGTTTCAGTCTCTGCTAATGAGCCAATGATCCGAATCGGGTGTGTTTGGTTAAGGAGACATAGAAAATGTGCAGAGCTGCTGGTCCTCCAGGAACGTGGTTGAGAAACACCGCTTTAAAAGACATGCGAGATTCATTGCTGTTCAATTCTCTGTGTGTTCTGCTCAGGATACCTCATCCATGAGTCTGCAGCCTGGAGCGACACACTGCAGCGCTGGTTCTTCCTGCCACGTCGTGCTAGCAGCGAGCGCTACGATGAGACGGCCGATGAGCGACGCGGCACCAACATAATGCTCAGCTGCTCGCCAGACTTCCAGGACATTAAAGTGATGAACGTCGGGCCCCTAAACCCCACACATGGCTTTTCGTCCTTCAAGTTTGTGCCCAACACAGACGACCAGATTATTGTTGCGTTGAAGTCAGAGGAGGACGCTGGGAAAATCGCCACCTACATTGTGGTGTTTACCCTAGATGGCCGAATTCTGCTACCTGAAACCAAGATTGGGGACGTGAAGTATGAGGGACTTGAGTTCATTTAGTGTCTGGACGTTATTTCATGCCAAGGACTGGTAAATACCTTCTTCTAGGTGATGTACATCTAGATTTGGGCAGCGGAGTGTCATTGTAGTTGAATGACACTCAAAATAATGCCAAGTGTCTGATGGCAGCCAAAATGTGGTTGTAAATATGGACTCTTAAAATTAAAGTTTACTCTTTAATTATGTTAAGAGACCTGTCGGAGCCTTCATCAAAAGTTTTTATTATTGTTTTCTTCTCATTCAGTCATTTTCGATGTTTAGTGTTTTCACGCCAGTACTGTACTCGCAGTGTAATGAATGTAACAGAATGGATGAAGTGATAGACTATAGTGAATTCATCAAATAGTTTACCCTACAAACATCACTGCAGTTGCCATGTGGTTTTGACGAATGTCTTTTTTTAATTGTGCATTGTTTTGTTTATTTTTTATTTTTTTTACTATTTTGATCAGCGTCTTAAACGAATCAGTTACTTAAAAAAAAATCTTTCAATTTGAACTGTCACAACACTTCATGTTTCATCGATTCACCAGAGCTATTTATTTGTTGTTGCTGTGTTTTGTTTCTGAAGATTGAAGGTTTATAAGAACGACACTTGTGTACTCGGTTTCTTTAATCCTGCTGTTTGATTCACTCTGTTATGGTTTAACAATTTTGTTAAAAATCTAAAATTACATTAAGCCAAACACACAGAACAGACAGCATACCTTTATTAGGTACACCTTTCTAGTACCGGTTGGACCCCCTTTTGCCTTCAGAACTGCCTTGATTCTTCGTGGCATAGATTCAACAAGGTACTGGAAATATTCCTCAGAGATTTTGGTCCATATTGACATGACAGCATCACACAGTTGCTGCAGATTTGTTGGCTGCTTATCCATGATGCGAATCTCCTGTTCACCACATCCCAAAGTTGCTCTATTAGATTGAGATCTGGTGACTGTGGAGGCCATTTGAGTACAGTGAACTCAGTGCCATGTTCAAGAAACCAGTCTGAGATGATTCGCGCTTTGACATGGCATGTTATCCTGCTGGAAGTAGCCATCAGAAGACACTGGGGTCATAAAGGGATGGACATGGTCAGCAACGATACTCAGGTAGGCTGTGGCGTTGACATGATGCTCAATTGGTACTAATGGGCCCAAAGTGTGCCAAGACAATATGCCCCACACCATTACACCACCACCATCCTGAACTGTTGATGCAAGGCAGGATGGACCCACGCTTTTATGTTGCTGACGGCAAATTTTGACCCTACCATCCAAATGTCGCAGCGGAAATCGAGACTCATCAGACAAGGCAACGTTTTTCCAATCTTCCGTTGTCCAATTTTGGTGAGCCTGTGCCAATTGTAGCCTCAGTTTCCTGTTCTTAGCTGACAGGAGTGGCACCCGGTGTGGTCTTCTGCACGTTCCCCCTCAAGGTTGGACGTGTTGTGCGTTC
This sequence comes from Danio choprae, assembly GCA_903798125.1. Lineage (NCBI taxonomy): Eukaryota > Metazoa > Chordata > Actinopteri > Cypriniformes > Danionidae > Danio > Danio choprae. The sequence goes on along the minus strand of CAIGQW010054150.1, from coordinate 2,195,658 downwards.
AGAGATGCTCTTCTGCATACCTCGGTTGTAACGAGTGGTTATTTGAGTTACTGTTGCCTTTCTATCTGCTCGAACCAGTCTGGCCATTCTCCTCTGACCTCTGGCATCAACAAGGCATCTGTGCCCACAGAATTGCCGCTCACTGGATATTTTCTCTTTTTCAGACCTGCCTCTGTAAACCCTAGAGATGGTTTTGCGTGAAAATCCCAGTAGATCAGCAGTTTCTGAAATACTCAGACCAGCCCATCTGGCACCAACAACCATGCCACGTACAAAGTCACTTAAATCACCTTTCTTCCCCATTCTGATGCTTGGTTTGAACTGCAGCAGATCGTCTTGACCATGTCTACATGCCTAAATGCATTGAGTTGCTGCCATGTGATTGGCTGATTAGAAATTTGTGTTAACGAGCAGTTGGGCAGCTGTACCTAATAAAGTGGCAGGGGAGTGTATATATAAACACATACAGTGCACAATGCACATACAGTTAAAGACAAAATTGTTAGCCCTCCTGTGAAATCATAATTCTTTTTTTAAATATGTCCCAAGAGATGTTTAACAGAGCAAATACATTTTTAATAGTATTTTCTATTATATGTATATTCTGGTGAAAGTCTTATTTCTTTTAGCTTGACTTAAATAAAAAAAATGTAAAAAACAAAACAAAACAAATGTAAAAATAAAGGCTGTGTTTGAAAGCGCCTAGTACACAGTAGGTACTAGATTTGAATTGGAATTTACTACTCGACCGTTCAAAAAGTATGTTCTATACAGTATGAATGTGAGTTGTATGAATGGTACTTGGACATACTACATCCGCCATTTGTCATTTTCATGTGACCCACCCACGTCAGTTGGTCGCTTCACTCCCATTCATGAATTCCCTCACGGTGCATTATGGGATAGCGTAGCGTCCATTGGATGCACGCTTCAGAATCTCGGCAGATGTAGTAGGTCATCCGGGTACTTCCCGCATAACGTTTTTCAGATTCTATGAATTCGGGACATACTACTTGGCTCGCATACTGTTTTTAACTTACTATATAGTATGGAAGTATGCGATTCCGGACGCAGCTAAAGTCGATATTATTAGCCCCCCTTTTTTCAAATTGGAAAAATAAAATTTAATTGGCTACAGAACAAACCACTGTTGTTGAATGACTTACCTAATTAACCGAATTAACCTAGTTAAGTCTTTAAATTGGACTTTTAGCTGAATATTAGTATATCGTAAAATATTATGTACTGCCTTCATGGCAAAGACGGTTTTTAGAAATCAGTTATTAAAATCTGTATGTTTAAAATATGGTTTTTACCCATGCTGTTCTCCTACCCCACAAACATGACCATGATTTAACTTAAGGGTTCCAGAAATGTAGTGTCACCCCTGATAGAGATGGGTCTTCAAAGCGCCTTAAAGCTAACCAGAGAAGAACAGAAGCAAGCCCAGGATAAGAACAGAAATTGGGGTTAGGACGGCACACAACTGGCTGTGTTGATAACAGAACAAGGGGTCTAATTTATAAATGTGATGTATGCACAAAACGGGGGGAAATGTATGTACACCACTTCCCATGCAAAGGTTGTGACCTAAAAAACAGACTTGATGGGAGTATATGCTGTAAATAAACATATTTATCTTAAATATTGACTTAATTGAATCATTTTAAATCATCATAAGAACCATAATCGTTAGTACATAAATTACTATTTATTCAGGTGTACGTTCACTTTTAGGACGGTTTCTATGCAAAGTTTTATAAGACCCCAGGCCAGTTGCATAAAGCTGTTAGTCTAGTCCTAAAATGTAAGCCACATATTTTAATTTCCTCTTAGTTCACCAAAAAATGAAAACTTGCCCACTATTTACTCACCCTCAAGTGGTTTCACACTTTTATAAGTTTCTTCTGTTGAACACAAAAGAAGATAAGAAAACTGAAATCTTACATAGTAGGAAAAAACAAATAACCTTCAAGTTTCCAGCTTTCTTCAAAATATCTTCTTTTGTGTTCAACAGAAGAAAGAAAGTCTTCAGTTTTGCAACAAGTAAAGAATGAGTAAATGATGACAGAATTTTCAAGTTTTGGGTGAACTATCCCTGAACTATTGGATGAAGACTGTTCGTAACTTTTTTAACTCAAGTTACCAAAATGGGCTAACTTTAACTGAAAAGTAAATTGTAACACGTTGCCAAGTATGGTGACCTATACTAATAATTTGTGCTCTGCTTTTAAGCCATCCAAGTGCACACACCCAGCAGTAGACACACACCCAGAGCCATTGCTGCAGCGCCCGGGAAGCAGTTGCCTAAACAGCCGCTATGTTAAGTACTAGTTACACGAGATCAATCGGTGCCTTGCTCAAGGGACTCACCTCAGCCATGGTATTGAGGGTGGTGAGTTACCATCTACAACCCTGACAGGACTCGAATCTGCAACTTTCCGATCACAAGTCCAATTCTTTAACCATTAAGCCATGGCTGCCCCTTAGATGGTGTAAGGATTGTAGGTGGTGGGAGAGATCAATCGGTGCCTTGCTCAAGGAACTCACTCAGCCATTGTATTGAGAGTGGTAAGTCCCATGAGCAAGGCACAGATTGATCTGGTGTAACTTGTACTTAACATAGTGGCTGTTAATGCAACCAGACACAGATGAGACTGACTGGAAACAATGGATCAGGAGCAGCCACCGGCAAGGCTCTACAGACCCCATGAAAACAGACCCAACCCATACTCTTGCCAGCAAAGAGATTCATGGGTTATGTAATGGGTTATCAATAGGGCAAGTGACTGGTGATTGTTTTGGTGAACTCTGTATTGTGTGATTTTAGTTTGACTAACACTGCATATGGCTAAACTTAACCCAGACTTGCTGACAGACAGTTCTTAACGAAACTTCCCAAATTGTACATTTTCATGAAACGAAACTTTTGGTATCCTTCAGATGTGATTGCACAGCGTTTTGTTCAAGTTTCACAATAGCAGACTGATTTGACCATCATATAAAGGAAAGGCAAGATGTTTTGTAATTCATTCAGTTGTGAATTGCATCCTTGTCGTTGCTGTTTTCGCTATTTCTGACAAAAGGAGTATCATGTTGCTCCTGTGGCCTCTACTGTTTCTTCAGGTTTCTGCACTGCGCCGGGCCTTGTTTGGTATGTAAACCTTTGGATTATACGTTTAAAATACACTGTTGTTTGCATTATTTTTGGAAGATTTCCTTAAGTTTTTTAACACTATCACTACTTAACATTAATCTTTTCATCTATGGCTGAAGATAGCCAACCAAAGCAGCTAATGCAGGAGGGCAGAGTGAGACTGGTTGGAGTTCTTCCATCGTCTGGCCGTGTAGAGGTCTACCATGATGGACAGTGGGGTACGGTCTGTGATGATGGATGGGATCTGGCTGAAGCGCAGGTGGTGTGTCGTCAGCTGGGTTTTCCTGGAGCCGTATCAGTTGCTTCTGGAGGACAATATGGTGAAGGTACAAACTCCACAGTGTAATTTGATTGTCACCTTTAAAACTTAAGACCATATCTAATTTGGACAATATGCTGTTGATGTATTTAGGATCTGGTCAAGTCTGGCTGGATGATATGAACTGTAAAGGCTCAGAGAGCTTATTGTCTGAATGCAGCTTCAAAGGCTGGGGTGTTTCTGACTGCACACATAAAGAAGATGCAGGAGTGATCTGCGAAACTGGTGAGTTCACCAGTGACTTACCTTTGCATTGGTGCACTCATATTTCTTTTATTTATGCTATTCTGATCTGTTTGATTGCATTTTCTTTCCAGGTAAAAACACAACCAGCATTCGACAGATGTCTGTGGACAACAGTTTGGGTTTGTCAGATGATCTTGGTCTTCTGTTTGACAGTGAAGATGGTTGTGATTTCACCATTGCTGTACGAGATCTCAGTGAAGAGGCTGAATTGACTTTTTGTGTGCACCGTGTGATCCTCATGATTTATCCAGAGCTAAACTTAACACATGACACCAAAAACCTCACGGTGGACATCAGCCAGACTTGCCATACTCATGTCCCAAGATTTCTTAGGTATATATTTTTTCTGAAGGTCACTTCACTTCAGATCTCAATAAAATTTTTGGAGCTCATGAAAAAATTGAGAACTAATATACTGACTGTATAATCTGTATATTGACTGTTTTAGTCACTTATCTGAATGGTTTTTCCTCAGGTATTTGTACACACGTCAGATTGATGTCTCCACAACATCAGCTCA
>CAIGQW010054150.1:2156449-2188958 GCA_903798125.1 Danio choprae | reverse complement strand
GTTTTTTATTAAAATTGTTGTTACTCAATATTGAGTGGCATTTGTCATTTGTTTCAGCTGATTTTAAACATTTCCTTTCAATATTTCAGAAATAAAATGCTTAACTTTAAATGTGCGCATCAATGATCAAATAAAAAATACATTTTACATTATGTCTGATTTTGAGTGTGAGTTCTTTTACTGTTTAAAGTTAAGAAATATAATTTTCAAAACTAATACAATTATCAGTTAATATCTCACAACATTTGGCTTTTGATAGCCTTTGAAACAGCAGCAGTAGTGTCATTCATTCATTTTCTTTTCGGCTTAGTCCCTTTATTAATCAGAGGTCGCCACAGCGGAATGAACCGCCAACTTATCCAGCATATGTTTTATGCAGCGAATGCCCTTCCAGCTGCAACCCATCACTGGGAAACATCCATACACACTCATTCATACTCATACACTACGGACAATTTAGCTTACCCAATTCACCTGAACTGCATGTCTTTGGACTTGTGGGGGAAACCGGAGCACCACAGAAATGCCAACTGACCCAGCAGTAGTGTCTCTTTTTAAAATAAATTAAAAAAATATATATATTAAAAAATAAATAAAAATAAAAACCCATTTATGTTTAAGCAGGGTAGCAAGATTGAAGTTTAAGACATTAGATTCATAAACATGCACAGGCACCTTTCTTTAACCAAAATGAGACTTTATTACCTAATCTAACAGAAACTAACATCTAACACAAGCACACATTCATACAAGTGTAGAGAAGAGTAAAGAAAGAAAAATAGAGAGTGTAATGATGGAAAAACCTCGGATTTTGCAAGACCAAACCAAGCGAAACAAAAATAATTAATTTAACCCTTCTATGGTCTCTTTAGGGTTACATTTAGTTTACACCAGTTCAGTGGTAGTCTGGAAGTGTTACTTGCCTTCCTTTTGTGATGTGAAGAACTCCCTCTGTTGAGCACGTGGTTAGCTGGTGTTCAGTTCTTTTGTCCTCGCGAGACTTGGAGTGGGGTGGAGTCTGTCCTTTCAAGTTTTGAGGCGGCAAAAAGGGCTGGTCGTGTGGACTTGCGGTTTTGCGGCGTACTAAACTTAAGCAGACTCTCGACGGGAAGAAAGAAAGAAAGGTATCGGAGATGAGAATGTCTGAGCTTGCGATTAACCCATTTGTTTGGTCTGGGTCCCTGCCTTTTAGAGTCTGAGGTCTCCCCTTTTAAAGTCTGGGGTCTCTCATGGGGTCTCTGGGGTCTCCCGGCGGTCCTCTGGGCGGTGGCTTTTGGCACAAGCTTTTATAAGGATGGTTTTGTACCCACCCTCCAGAGCCGAGTTGACCAATGAGAAGTTTAACTCCCCTGAGGCAGGTTTTATAGTCTTTGTTTAAGAGCCTGGTTATTTGCATAGCATTCTGGTAGTGAACTGATGCAGAAATGTTCAAGTTTCTTAAAATGTTAATACGTTGCACACATATTAACATGAAATGTAAACAATCATTCATTACACCATATTAGCTTTGCAGGGACTTCAAATATGAACTATATGATCTTGTTTAGAGTTAAACATTGATTGCAGAAGTAATTAAACCATAATATTAATATATGAGCAAGAGACTTGTTGCAAAACACCTGATTACACATAAAGAGAGAATAAAAGTTTACATTAAAAACATCAGTCTTAAGCAATGAGCGTATAGACGTTTTGACCAGGTCTCTGTGTGTTAGGTTTTAAACACATTCATTTGTATCGTAAATACCTTGGAATCGGATTACAACTGACCATCCAGTCTTTTCTGGATGGGAGAAGCTGACGCTGTGTTTGCTGATGCATTTGTTGAATAAAAGCAAAATAATTATGTGTCTGATCGGCCATATTCGTTACACACTGTAGTGTAAATTATTGCTCGCCGCTAGTAGAAATAACGTTTCTGGTACTGGAGAGCTCCACCCTTGGTTGTCAAAAATTCCCCAATGATCAGATGGGACCCCTGTGAAGACACCCTCTGAAGTGTACACTGTAAACAAAACTGTATACAAAACTTATCACACCCCTCTTCCAGTTGTTTCTACATTAATTGTAGACCCTTAGGCCGCAAAATCTCCAGAAGTCCCATCTGGATACATGGAGTTTCAGGATGTATTCGGCAAATAGGCAACAAACCAGCTTCCCCCTCATTTGCCATGGGATCTCTGGAGCCAACTCCCCATCTATACCTTGTCCTTCCCGGAGGCAAGATGATGGAGGAATGCATGGAGGAGTTGCTGCATCAATGGTTCATTGTACCATCTACCTCATTACTGCTTTGAACTTCTTTTTTTGTGGGGAAAAAAGATGGGGTTCTACTTCTGTGTATTGATTACTGGGCCCTAAACTCTCATATTTTCCAACTCCCTTATCCATTTATCCTGGTCACAATTGTCTTAAGCAGGTCCACTGAGAGGCTCAAATGGAGCATCCATGCCCACAACCTTGACCCATGACCTTCAGCATGGCCCTTCTGCTCCGTCATCCAAATTCTCAGCTCCCTTTCATAGTCGAGGTTGATGCTTTCACCACTGAGGATCAGGGTCAGGGTTGTGCTGTCTCAGTTTTTTTATACAGACTACTATGTTCAGCTCTATAAACGATTTAAATGATATACTTGAGTAAATAACCTAAATAATAACTCAAATCTTAGTCTTACAGACTTGTAATAAAATAATTATCATCATTGATCCTGACACCCCTATAAAGCTTTCTTAACAAATTAAGTAAAAAAAATAAAGTTTAATTAAATATAAAAATAGGCTGCACAGTGGCGCAGTGAGTAGCACGATCGCCTCACAGCAAGAAGATCGCTGGTTTGAGCCTCGGCTGGGTCAGTTGGCATTTCTGTGTGGAGTTTGCATGTTCTCCCCGTGTTTGCGTGGGTTTCCTCCGCGTGCTCCGGTTTCCCCCACAAGTCCAAAGACATGTGGTACAGGTGAATTGTCCATAGTGTATGTGTGTGAATGAGTGTGTGTGGATGTTTCCCAGGGATGGGTTGCAGCTGTAAGGGCATCCGCTGCGTAAAACATATGCTGGATAAGTTGGCGGTTCATTCCGCTGTGGCGACCCCAGATTAATAAAGGGACTAAGCCAAAAAAGAAAATGAATGAATGAATGATTTTTTTTTGTTATTGCAATAAATAAATAAATAAATGATCATGCCATGTGATCGGTCATCATGACTGCCGCAACTTTGAGCCCCGAAGTGTCTGGCTTGACTGCTCCGTTTTCAACTCCACCCCCGCATGCGCTCGGCTAATCTCGTTGATCGCCGGCTGCAGCTGTGCTTCATGTCGAACACACCCATTGACTTATACTGGGTTATACCAATACTGGGAAAAACAAATAACATGGTCTAACAAAGAACAAAAAGGTCAGTGGTTACAGGTTTCCAACATTCTTCAATAAATCATCTTTTGTGTTCAACAGAACCAAAACAACAAACTCAAACTGGTTTGAAACAAGTGAAGGGTGATTAATGAGGACAGAATGTACATTTTGGGGTGAACAATTCCTTCAGAGATTTTTTTTCTAACATTTATTTACAGATTACCTTCTCATCTGCGTGATATGGGTTCATTCAATCCCAACAATGCTTGGCTTATCTTTTCTTTTTTGGAACACAGAGTTATTAATTTGGTTTGTATAGTTACGAGTCCTGTGTGAGTGCTTATGTTGTGCTCTAACTCTTATATAAATCATATGCGACAGAAGTCAACTGAATTCCAACACCCAGGATTTAAATAGTCTTGCATATAAAGTAAGCGGCAAAAGTAAACGACCAGGTTTGTTTGCATTGCGTAGATCTTTAATCTGTCTTTGATAGAATTTAAGCCACTTAAACATGCTTTGTTTGAACCTGTAATTCAGGTTATCAAAAGATTTCTTATGAAATGAAACTTAAGGTAGTCCTCAAACTTGATTGGATACAGGTAGACCGTGTATTGTAATATTGCACACAATGCTTGACCTGATTTGGTGGATATTTGAAAGAAAGTCATTCAGTGGGGAACGCTCTTGTATTGAGTCTCAAGCGAGAATGATCACGTATATTATATGGGCATTGCTGTTCGTTCCTGTGTCGGCTCAGCAATGGACACTGTTTGGTTAGTATATAAATGTTCAACTGCTTAAATAATGACTGAATTGCATTATACATATTTATAGGCCTATAAATATTGCAAAAAAATGCATTTATGTACAAATTTAACTTGCCTGTACATTGTGTTATGAACATACATAAAGGTGCTAATCTGGACTTCACAAATTTCTGTTTTGTTTACTATGAGTTAAGCACATCTTGATCACCTAAATGAACAAGTTTATGGTTTGTGGCAGATGAGCAGGCAAAGCCTAAGCGGGAGGGCAGAGTGAGACTGGTTGGAGGTCTTCCCTCGTCTGGCCGTGTGGAGGTCTACCATGATGGACAGTGGGGTACGGTCTGTGATGACGGATGGGATCTGGCCGAAGCGCAGGTGGTGTGTCGACAGCTGGGTTTTCCTGGAGCCGTATCAGTAGCGTCTGGAGGACAAAATGGTGAAGGTACAAGCACAGGAGGGCTAATACTTTTTCTTTCAACTGTTTGGAAGGCAACCAAAAGAGCTAAAACTGTTGTGTTAACATGTAATCTACATGTTTGCATGTACCGCATTTCAGGAAGAAGCAATGACTAATCTCTATTTATCCATCTTGGAATTATATTCAATGTGTGAATGAATATATTCACCCAAAACTTATGTACCTCAATGCATAAAATAAAACATACCGCAGTAGTAGTGTTTACAGAATAATGTTAAGTGGACAAATATATGTATTCTAAGGACTTTGATTAGAATACATCGCATGTGATTAGGTCACATAAGTTTATATATTTAAAATTGGTTCTGTAAACCTTTCATGCTACTATCCTTTGTAAACGAATGAATGAAGATCTCTTTAGAGTACAATGTTCCTAGAAGGTATATTTTTGATTACCCAAATATAATCTAAAAAGAGTGTTCCCAGAACTTTCTTCTTTGGTTTTGGACTTAGTGTTGGAGATGAATGAGAGGTGCCGTAAACTATTGCAAAAAATGTTACGGCCTTCTCTTAGAGAAGACCGTAACATAATAAAACATTATAAGAGTGAAACATTAACCAATCATCGGTTGGTTCATAAAATGAAACACCCTTTTTCCACTATAGCAGTTCATTCAGCGTAGTGAGGCATCTACTGCATTGACATCCTTTAAAAATAAAATGTATTTTCTTCTCTGGTACAGCAGCGTTTGCATTAGCCATTAGCTGTAACTCTGCCTTGAAGTATTTACAGTTTTGTTTTAGACTGAAGACCTTGATAAACTGGTTGAGGTGTGTTGAAGCTCTGCAGGGCAATGGGCAAACTTCCAAGAACAGGTTTGGACGCCTTGGGCTAATGAGACACACGATGTTAGAACCTTTATGTAAACATGTTGTTTGCTGATTTTGTCAAATCAATGCCAAATGCATTAATAAGATAAGTTATAAGATCAATTAAGATCGTTATTGATATATTAAAATTTTTGTTTTAGACTGAAGACCTTGATGAACTGGTTCGGGTGTGTTGAAGCTCTGCAATGTGCAAGCCTCTAAGAACTGGTTTGGACTCCTTTGGGCTAATGAGACACACAATGTTAGAGTCATTATGTAAACATGTTGAATATGCAAATAAGATATTGTTATTTCAGGGTTTAGCAACTATACAGTGATTCAACCAGCAACAAGTTGTAACAAAAATGAGACGCAACAAGTAATTTATTAACAAAAAGAAAAAACGTAATTAACAATCAAAACTCATCATAAAATCAGTCTTAATGAAAGTCAGTAGTGAAAGTATGCATGGACATGTACTTTAAGTGCGGAATCGAAACTAACCTCAAACAAAAGTAAAGGGAAGCAGTTCCACTGGGTATCATGGTATTCCCATGCCTCCCTTATACAGAAAATCCTTTTACAGAAGCTCCCTTGATGATCCTCGGGTGGAACAAACCACCCACGACCAGGAAAAAACCTATCCCACCTCTAAATGAAAAACAAAACAAACAAAAAAAACACACAGGCCCAGCATTCACTGGTACCTTACAACATCAGCATAGATCAGTGTTGTCTCGATCAGTTGATTCAAGTGTGTTTGATTAGAAAGAGAATATGCACTGTTGCTCCAGGAACCAAGATGTCTGACTGAATCAGGTCCAATACGTAGTGGACATTGTTATGGCCATGCTACTGTGACAGTTGGGTTTAGGGTTGGGGTTGGTGTAGACGTTAATAACTGAGGTTTGGGTTTAGGATTGGGGTAAGTGTTAATGACACGAAATTCATTCATTCATTTTCCTTCGGCTTAGTCTCTGATTTTTCAGAGCGGAATGAACTAAGTATTCCGGCATATGTTTAACGCAGCGGATGCTCTTCCAGCGGCAACTAAGTACTGGGAAACACCCATACACTCGCACATTCACAAACACACACTCATGTATTACGGCCAATTGAGTTCATCCAATTCACCTATAGCGCATGTCTTTGGACTGTGGAGGAAACCGGAGTGCGAACACGCTCCGAGAGAACATGCAAACTCCACACTGAGCCACCGTGCCACCCATAACACACAATTTAATTTAATAATTAATATAAATAATTATCGTCTCTATCGCGCTTACACATCCACATCCACTGCGTGTTGGACCTGATCCATTACATCATCGTGCTGCAGGTTGCAGCAAGGACACACTCCCAGGAACAGGGTTGGCAAACTTATAGGGTTGCCACATATTAGTAGTTGTTAACCCTGAATAAGGTACGTGCAGGCTAGGGTAATACAACATACTCTGGCTCAGCTGGCTATTGTCATTACAACATTTTTATGTTTATGTTCTACTGTACTTGTTAGGCTCTGGTCCAATCTGGCTGGATGATATGAACTGCAAAGGCTCAGAGAGCATATTGTCTGAGTGCTGCTTTAAAGGCTGGGGCGTCAATGACTGCACACACAACGAGGACGCAGGAGTGATTTGTGACACTGGTAAGACACCTACTGGATCATGAAGAAATCACAACGCTTTTTTTTGTAATAAAGGGGTAAGCCTTGTGGTACTGTATTGTCTGGCTGTATTAAATTCTCTTGTTTGATTTTTTTTTTTGTAGTCATTTGCAATATTTATTTAAGCACTAGCCCATGTCATATTTCTCAATAAAAGAAAACTGAATAAGTGTGTCCCATCCATGGCTACATGATATCTGTCTTCCACTAGCTGGCGCTGTTACATGCAAATTTCTAAGTATATTTTTCCATTGCTTTCTTGTAGTCTCCTCAATCCATTTCCATTGATAGAAATATGAATGTTTCAAATCTTCTGTGAAATCTAATATTTCATACCACAGAAAGACGCCCTTTTTTCCAATGTATCTTATATTTCTTCCCACAAAAATCATTCTAAGATGCCTGAAATACATTTTTACCGGTCATTTACTCTTTAATTGCAATAATGTTGCAGATTTAAGTGAATGATCACATTAAGTTTTTGAACTTTCATAAATAGGCCTAGCTTTGGAGTCACAGTGCTGTCTGTTGAACCGTCAGTCATTACTGCTAAGAACTTTGTGGTGGTTAGAGCTTCTCTCAGTATTGCTCTTTCTGCCTCGGCAATGTAATAAACAAACTCCTTAGCTCTACTGGAGATTCTATAAGTACTTCCAACTATCAGGCCTTTTTTCTCGTCCATCCTAGAGAAAATACAAATTGACTAATGTTAAACTAGTTTATCTTTAACACAGTTTTAATAAAAACTACAATACTTACTCGCACATCCACATGTAGTCGGTGAAGTGTCGACCTTTCTTTCCAACAGCGCGTGCGTTCCGAAACAGTATCTTCATCCTCTCGAGCTCAGTGGACTTCATGTCCTCTTTCACTTTTTTTGTAGTGAAGCCATCTTCACCCATTTAATTAAGATGCTGCCAGTATGACATTTCATGACGGACATTTCATGGTCCTTTATAGTTTGAAGTTTGAAATTATTTGTGCAAATCACCAAATCTCCAAAGACCCTTTCAACCTTCTCACCACTGTACAGCCTACAGTCCAAGCAGTACCTTGATTTCCCAGTCAGCTTCGTGCACTAGCCATTCCCAGCCCAATCTCTATTTGTTGTTAAATTATCTTTTCTTTTTTGTTTCAACTTGTTGATCATTGCCAGGTTTTCTCTTCTGTTTCTCCAGGTTTTGTTACTCCCTTTATGTACACATAACTACTTGTTCATTTAACTTTTTTTGTTTGTGTTTTTGTGTGACGTTACGTTCTGCGCATGCACCAACACTGCAGAGGTTGCTCATAGGAGTTGTGGGTTTGTAGTCTCACATTACAATTTTTATTTCACTTGATTTTAAGAAAACCTAGTTGGAGTGGCTGTCTAATCCTCAACAACTGAAATCTACCCGCATTTGCCGAATTGGCAGGTGTTAAGCCCTGATTATAACCATTCGTTTAATGCACACTGACCTAACGATGCTCAACCACATATTACAACCTTATGAGTTACATGAATGTTTGTGCGGTCTCTGGACTTCCTTTCTCATACATTACTCACAAAAAGTTAAAGATATTTGACTTTCAGGTGAAGTTTCAGGATGCAAGTAAAATGCACTATAACCTTTAAAAGTGAACTTAATTTGACCTCCCCTACACTTTTGAATGCACATGTTCAACTGTTCAGTGTACTTTATGCATAACTCGCTGTCTTTTAACAAAGTGTTTAAGGACAAAATTCACAGCTGGTGTTTAGTCCAAGAGCGACCAATACATTTAGTCCATTTAATGTTTAGTGTTTAGTCCAAGAGCGACCAATACAGTCCTCTTCATCATGCACATTTTGACATCATGGGACAAAGATGAAAATAAACAACACTGTCCTAATTTCATCTTCATGAATGACAATGCTCCGAATCATCAAGGTTGTGTAGGGAAAGGTTGCTTGAAGCTCCTCAATTGGAGTGGCCTGCACTTTCTCCAGACTTGAATCCCTTGTAGAGGCTTGTAACCCTGCATCCCAGAACCTCAATGGCTAGAGGGCCACCCTTTAAGAAGAGTGGAATGCCATTACTGAGTAGACAATAATCAACTTGTGATCAGCATGAGATGTCGTTGGCAAGCTGTAATTGATGATCAAGAACCCATGACAAAATATTGACATCTTGACATTTAGTTGTGGTATATCCACCACTGCTGGCTTTTTGTTTCAGTAAATTGCTTGAGATGAGAAAATCACCATTGCATGCTTCTACTTTAATGCTTTACTTTCATAATATAACATTACTGTAGCATGAACCTTTAATATTTGCCATAAATTCCACCCAAAAAAATATCCTTATCCAAATATCCTTAACTTTTTGTAAGTAGTGTATTCAGCTCTAGTTTACTGTAGAACTGCAAAAGGTTATTGGCAAACGTAGATATGCACAGAAGTTCCCTCCACTAATGATTGTGTGTCAGCTGGCTACAAGATATTACTTTAGAAAGCAAATAACTTACATTTGTGTTATTTTGATCTGTTTTATCTTCTTTTCAGGTACAAACACAAGCAGCATTCGTCAGATCTCTGTGGATAACAGTCTGGGTTTGTCAGATGATCTTGGTCTTCTGTTTGACAGTGAAGATGGTTGTGATTTCACCATTACTGTACGAGATCTCAGTGAAGAAGCTGAATTGACTTTATGTGTGCACCGTGTGATCCTCATGATTTATCCAGAGCTAAACATAACAAATGACTCCAGAAACCTCACAGTGGACGTCAGCCAGGCTTGCCAATCTCATGTCTCTGCTTTGGTCAGGTAACTCTTTTAAATCGGTTATGCACATAAAATAATGGGATAAACTGGAAAGTCTAATGAGTAAATATAATAAAAACGTTGGTATTTATGGCATTAGCACCTACTGGATATATGCACAATATGGATCTTTTTAATGCTAAAAAACATTATATACATGTCTCATTCATTTATTCAAATGTTACAAAAAATGTTTTATTCATGATTGCATGATATATTATATGATCAGTGAGAGCAAGAAGATCTTGATTTGAAGTTCTCTTGAAGAATCATATAAATGTAGATGATTTAGCGGTCTGAATAATTGTGAATTGATACAGATAAAAGGACTAAACGTTCCATTCAGAAGAGCTCATCCCTATGCCTTAATCTCTTCTAAGAGTTCACCCTATAGAGTAACAGCTTCAAAGGGATTAGGGCATAATAATGAGCCCTTTCGAATGGAACATGCTATTCGACACCTAACAACATCCCTGCGCAAGCATCATGGGGGCTTGAAGTGTCTATCAATTGTACCCTTTAAAATATTTCATTGCCAAGGACTCTTCGTAGTGGCCAGGTTTGAGCACTTTGGTTTGGATTAACACTTCAATATGGTGGTTATGACCTCGAAGTGCCCCTAGGTAGGGGATATATCACACATTGAAAGCACTGCATATATCTCACACTCACTCCACTTGTTACCTTTGTATTTTTTGCAACCTGTGTTTGACTTTGTACTGTACTTCTTTAGTGTTGATTGCTACCTGCCCCGATCTCTAGATCGTTTACCTCAGTGGTTCTCTACCACACTCCCCTCAACACTGCACTTGCACTGCAAGTCTCTTTAGTCAAACACACCTGCTTCAACACATTAGCTTATTAGCAAAGACTCTAAAAATGGTTGTGTGAGATGGAGACATGCAAAATGTGCATTGTTGGAGAGGGGCTCCAGGAACTCAGTTGAGAACCACTGGTTTACCTGGACCATGATTGTTTGCTGCCTGCCTTGTCTCTAAAGTCTCAGACTGTTTCCTGTTTACCATGTACCAACCAACTATCCTGACCATGCCTTTTCTCCATTTATGCCTATGCTTTGTCTCTGCTAACCATGTTACTTGTGACTGACCCTGTACTGCCTGGTGATTCTAAAATAAATGTAGGGGCTGACTAATGGAGATGGAGCCAATAGCGGTGACGCCCAATGTGAGATCTGCTGTCTGAAGGCTCAAGAGACTGAAACTGAGACTCCAGGAAGCTGGAGTGCTAAGAACCAAGGTGGAGTGAAGGATGAGACTAATGAAGCCAGAATGATGGAGTGACAAGCCCCAGCTGAAGAAGGCCAGAGGTGGAAGCATGTGGACAACTGACCAAAGTGAAGCTGGAGGGAAGCCTGTTGGACCTGGTGGGCTGATAGCCACCTTGAACACAAGGGAGAATGGAGCCAATTTAGAGCTGATGGCCAGAGGTGCAGTCTTCCAATCAGGAAAACTCCTAGTATATTCCTTACCACCAGGTGCAGTGGGCTTAGGGTGAGATGAGGGGCTTGCAGGGCAAGCAGAGACTGGCTGGGAAGACTGATGTATGAAGAGAAGGATGGAGAGGAAGGATGGTTGGGTCCCTAATTAGACTGGATGAGCAGCTGGGCAGGACCAATAGGTGCTCTGAAGATGAAGGAGAACTGGACAGGATCAGTGTGGATGAGAGAATTCAAATATCCTCCTCATTAGCACAGTCTAAGTTTAGCAGTAGCTCACCCTTGGTATTTGGGAGTACAGGCAGGGCTTCCATTCCTACACCTGAACTCTATGATCACTGCCTCTATGATACACAATGTTGGATCCTCATGGTGGCCTCTGGCAGTTGCTTCATACAGCACAATGTTGGCTGGCTGGGCTCTGGGTCAGAAGTGAGACTAAAGAGATTGTCGTTGGACAGTTCTCCAGCACCTACTCTACAAAATTTGGTGAAGCTGCCTGGAGAAATAGATGCAGACAAGCTTGCCTGGGACCAAATGTCCAGAAAGATGGTGAGATCACCCGATGAAGAAAGTTTTTTTGCAATCACCCTGCTACAGACAAAGGAGTTGAACATTGGGGATATATATAGGGAAGGGGAGATGAAAACAAACTAAACACATAAAAATTGACCTTTTCAGTCTGGTCTTCTGTTAAGGAATGTGATCAGGAACACACAGATGATGAGGATAGTACAATAAGGTCTTTATCGGAGCAAACATACATAACACTGAAATGAAACAGAGAAGGAACAGAGGAAACTGAAGAAATTAAATACACAAGAAAAATACTATTGACTAAACAGAAACAAGTGTGGAACTAATTGATTAACAAATTAAATAATTATGGTGGGGCTGCACGGTGGCGCAGTGAGTAGCACAATCGCCTCACAGCAAGAAGGTCACTGGTTCGAGCCTCGGCTGGGTCAGTTGGCATTTCTGTGTGGAGTTTGCATGTTCTCCCCGTGTTGGCGTGGGTTTCCTCCGGGTGCTCGGGTTTCCCCCACAAGTCCAAAGACATGCGGTACAGGTGAATTGGGTAAGCTAAATTGTCCATAGTGCATGTGTGTGAATGAGTGTGTGTGGATGTTTCCCAGTGATGGGTTGCAGCTAGAAGGGCATCCGCTGCGTAAAACATATGCTGGATAAGTTGGTGGGTCCTTCCGCTGTGGCGACACTGGATTAATAAAGGGACTAAGCCGAAAAGAAAATGAATGTATGAATGAATGAATAATTATGGTGGGAAACAGAATAAAAGGATACAAAACAGGCCAGACATGTGACATGGTGAGGTTGAAGCATCCTTTAAAAAGTTTTGTGTGTTGCATATTATAACACTGATTGTCAGAATGAAATAGTGACACATTACATAGATGCTAATAATCCCTCTTTTTCCTCAGGTATTTGTACACCCGTCAGATTGATGTCTCTGCAACATCAGCTCAGTGTCTCCATCAGCTGGCCTTCATATTTGGAGTGCAGAAGCTCATGGAGGATGTTGGCAGGGTCTTCACTGCACTCATTCCTGAAGACAACACCTTCCAGACGCAGGTGTCAATGTACGAGTATAGCATGCGCACAGGTGACCTTGTCCTGCAGGAGAACATCCTTCAGTATCTTTCCTGGAACTGTGAGTTCCTCATAAGCTCTGCAGTGTGGAGCACCATCTCCTTTGACATGATGGATGCTCTGCTGCAGCGCTCAGACCTGATTGTGAAGGACGAAGCTTTTCTTCTTGAAGCTCTAGAGAGATGGATCCAAGACAAAGGTGGCAAGATTAGTTCAGATAAACAGGTCAGCCTCCTGAATCACATCCGCTTCCTCTTAATCCCAGTAGATAAACTCTATGACATGCAATTTTCCTCAAGTGCTCTCTATCAGAGTAATGAGAAACTGTTTCTAACTGGACTGCTCAGAGGATTTGAGTTCAATGCTCTTCCCTTCTCAAAGATCAGGAATCAAATGGATAACACGAGTAGTGAGTTTCTACCCCGAATCTACACTGGAGATGAGTGGAGTGTATTTATCAATGACACAACTGTCAGTAACCCGTATTATAATTATAATTACTATGGCCAAAGCAACAGAATCCAGACCTTTTCCACTTCTGCACAACTTAGTGCTCTTTACAAAGATCAGAAGGTCCAGTGGCAAGCCCAAGTTTTTCTTACTGTCCAGGAATGCTCTAACTATGGTGTTTCATGTAATACTTTGCCTGTTGCAAGATTTCGCGCAACTGGGAATCAGTACAGTTACTCCAACAGCATTAGCTACAACAACAGGTTGGTTCTTACCTGTAAAAATCAGAATAATGTCTTCCATGTGCAAGAATTCAAAAACGACATGGCGGTGATTCCAACTAACAGCAATATGGACCTGCCAAACCCCTGTCCTGATGACTACAGCTTCAGATTTGTTGTGCGTCCACAGTATATCTGACTAGTCAACTTCACATAATTTTCTTCTGGTGTTTTAATTAATTAATTTTTTTTAATTTCAAATTAAAATCATGATTACTTCACTTATACTGTGCACTGTGAGATAATGATCATTTTACTAATATGAGAAGGGTTTATATGTAATCATTTTGATTATGTCATGTAATGATTCAATATTTAGCCATAAATAATGTTTGATTGTTTAAAGAAGCACTTAAAACAATAGTAATGAGAATAAAAAATATATGTGGTATATCCAGCTGTTCTGTTGTCTATTTGATAAGTGTTAGATCTGATGCAACTCAGTCATCTTTATCCTTAAGCATATTTGTCCATTAACAGCAATTAACATGAAGCCCATCATAAAACCAACATAGGCTCATTCTGAAAACCTAGCCCTATATACAACATAGGCTCATTCTGAAAACCTAGCCCTATATACAACATAGGCTCATTCTGAAAACCTAGCCCTATATACAACATAGGCTCATTCTGAAAACCTAGCCCTATGCACGTTTCTGGAGACCGCGAATTATGTGGCCAGAGATACGTATGGCTACATTTCATTTTTTAAACATATGCTACGGGGCAGTATGACGCCGTTCCTTTTCGCGTTTACCAGCTGACCGCTTACCTCCGTGTGGATGGCTTTCCCGCTGTAACCAGTTTGTCCCGTTAGCTTGCCATGTACGTCGGCGGACTTGAGATGCAAAGAGGAGTTGACCCCGACGATGGGGTTTGAGTCTAGTGAAGAATGGTTCCAGAAATCAGGTAAGACAAAAACAGAATACATAAAATAAAATAAACAAGTAAATAACAGGGTAAGAATGTAGTAAAATCTGAAAACGTGGTAAAAATCAGACGAGGGCTTTACTTTTTTCTGGATTGCTTTTTAAAATTGTTGGTTGGGTTTAGGGAAGCGGGTGGACGGGTCAATCAATAAATCAATACATTTCTGGAGACTGCGAATTATGTAGCCAGAGGTACGTATGGGTGCATTTCATTTTTAAAATGAACGCTATTGGGCGGTATGACGCCGTTCCTTTTCGCGCTTACCAGCTGACCACTTACCTTCATGTGGATGGCTTTTCCACTGTTACCAGTTTGTCCAGTGGTTTGCCGCGTTTGTCGGTGGACTTGTGATGTGGAGCAGAGTTGACCGTGACGATGGGGTTCAAGTCTGGCGAAGAATGGTTCCAGAAAGCAGGTAAGACAAAAACAAAAGCCAAAAAATAAAATAAACAAGTAAATAGCAGGGTTAGACTGTGGTAAACTCTGAAAACGTGGTAAAAATCAGGCTGCCGCGAGGGCTTTTCTTTTTTTATGGATTGCTTTTGAAAACACTGTTTGGTTTAGGGAAGGAGGAGGGTGGGTCAGTCGATCGGTCAGTCAGTCAGTTAGTCAGTCGACTGCGGCCTCTGGTGGATTTACGCGAGAAGAGCAGGAGTGAATGGCACTTCTCCTGGGACGTATTTGGCGCTCTCCAGAAGTGTATATAGGGCTACGTTTTCAGAATGAGTCTGGGTTGGACCCGGAAGCCGCTTTGTGTGACGTCACACTTAACTAGCAGATCGTTACTTGTTCATTCCCAGAAGAAAACAGCTTTAACTGCAATAGAGGTGATTGAGTTGGTTCAGAAATGTATAGCTTTACTGATATAGAGAATTTATCATACAAAACAGATCCTTTTTTTATACATAACCCTAATGTTAGTTTATTAGTACCCTAATAATAGACCAAATGTAACTTTTGAGTATCTTTCACTAAAATATACTGATTGTATATAACTAGAAGGGAAATAAATAATTTAAAATTGAAAAAAATGCAGATTTGATGAAACATCTGGCATGCAAAATATTATCGGTAGGTTTGTGGTAACTCAATAAAAGAAAGTCCCTGTGAACATATTCCCTTTGATCATAAAACCACTGTACAACTGTTGGAAACATGTCTGATAGAAATCTTCAAGTCTGGACTGCTTTACTCTGGTTTACAGATGAGCAGCATCCCATGTGTTTTACCAGTCTTGTGACTAAGCAAGAAGATTTCCTGCAGCGGGTGGCATTTAAAACAATGTAATGTTGGATCTAGATAATGCTGTTGTACACAATGACAAATTTCAGAGGAAATATGAATGCATGCTTAGATTAAATAGAGCTTTTGTTGGAAGTTTAAAAACATTATAATGACTCATGGTGCTCATGTTGATGAGGTTGGTCTGAGAAATAGATTAAGTAACTGATTATTGTGTTAAATCTTGTAACGTGTCTCGCCAGGCTCTTGAAACACTGTGAGATGTCTCATAACAAAGACATGATAAAACCACACTCACATTGCTGTTGCACAACTCTGGTCTTTCCCTGGTGAGGGCGCTTTTTGTGGTCTGGAGAAGACATTAATTAATTTATTTGTAGAATGGAATAACATGCCAACAGCTATACACCACCGGTTCTTTATGTGCACCAGGCAAAGACTTTTTTTTTTGTAACACTTTAGTTTAAGTAACAATTCACACTGTTAACTACTGGCTTATATCCTGCCTGTTATTGAGATATTAACTGTTTATTAGCACTTATAAAGTATTATCTTATTTTCAACCCAGGCTCATTCTGATTACATACCCCGATATACATTTCTGGAGAGCGTCAAATACGTACCAGGAGGTAAGTTTTTTTTGCAGTTTTTGTTTTCGCAAATCCACCAGAGGCCGCTGTGTACACTTTTTGAGATCTCCAATTTCTCTCGCGAATGTCATTCGCGCTTGCTGTTCTTGCATAAATCCACCTGAGGCCGCTGTCGACTGACTGACTGACTGACCGATCGACTGACCCACCCTCCTCCTTCTCTAAACCCAACCAAAAAGAAAAGCCCTTGCGGCAGCCTGAGTTTTACCACATTTTCAGATTTTACCACATTCTCATCCTGGTATTTACTTGTTTATTGTCTTTTTTTTTTGTCTTACCTGCTTTCTGGAACTGCTCTTGGCCAGACTCGAACCCTGTCGTCACGGTCAACTCTGGTCTGCGCCTCAAATCCTCCGACGTCTGCGGCGAGCCACTTGACAAACAGGTAACAGCCGAAAAGCCATATGGAGGTAAGCGGTCAGCTGGTAAGTGCGAAAAGGAACGGCATCATACCGCCCCGTAGCGTTTGTTTTAAAGACAAAATGCAGCCAAACGTTCCTCTGGCTACATAATTCTCCAGAAATGTAAAGGGGTATGTTTTCAGAATGAGCCTATGTTGCTTATTATACATCCCTAATCCTACCTAATCCAAACTACTAACTTAATAACTATTAATAAGCAGCAAATAAGTACAAGTCTTAGTTACGGGTTTGTTAATGATTTGTTAGTGTCGTTAACTGTACATAAGATAAAGTGTGCTTTTTTATATAAAAATTTTTGATTCTGAATCTTTTTACCATTTAAAAGTTATTTGAAGTCCATTATTAAAATCCAAATTCATGCTTGTTAACATTAATGTACTACGAGTTAACATAAACTAACCATGAACAACTTTATTTCCATTAAATATCCTGGACCAGGCCGTATCCCGAGCTGATGCTGTGGTGGTCATGGAGGAATGGAGTGCATGAGACTGATTCCTGAAAGACCACAGTGACAAACGAGTCTACGCATCGTTCCTGTGGCCCAGCCTGACCTCCTGCCGGTGCCCTACCCACACCTGCAGCCTTTCCACGATGGATGTCCAGCTTCTCCAGCCTCCGGCGCCTAGATTCCAGCTCCACACAGGAAGTTTGGCCAGAAGAATAATGATCGTGCCCAACAGAGCCTGGTTTCTCTCGAGGTTTTTTTTTTCCCTTCACTTCGTCAATTGTTGAAGTTTGTTTTTCCTCGCCACTGTTGCCACTGGCTTGCTCGGATCGGGACTTGTGGAGCTGCGCTTCGGTGGATTTGCTCTTCAGTGTTTGAATTTTCAGCAGTGAAACTTAAACCTAGATTAAAGACACATCTCTTTCTCATTATCCCGAGGTCTCCATAATCCTGGACCAGGCCGTATCCTGAGCAGATGCTGTTGTGGTCGTGGACGAGTGGAGAGCATGAAACTGATTCTTGAAAGGCCACAGTGTCAAACAAGTCCACGCATCGTTCCTGTGGGCCAGCCTGACCTCCCGCCGGTGCCCTACCCACACCTGCAGCTTTTCCACGATGGACGTCCAGCTTCTCCAGCCCAGGCACCTAGACTGCAGCTCTGCACAGGAAGTTTGGCCAGAGGAGAAATGGTCATACCCAATGAGCCGAATGTGAGCCAATGAATGTTTTTTTTCATTTACTTTCGTCAATTGATGAAGTTTCGTTCCTCGCCACTGTCGCCACTGGCTTGCTTGGTTTTGGGACTTTCGGGACTTGTGGAGCTGCGCATCGATGGATTTGCTCTTCAGTGTTTGGACTTTCAGCAGTGAAAATTTAACCACACTGAAATTAATTAAACTGAAATTCAACTCTGAAAACTGGACTGACACAGTTTCAATTTACTGGAACCTCTATGTTAAGCTGCTTTGACACAATCTACATTGTAAAAGCGCTATAGAAATAAAGATGAACTGAATTTTTAATTAAAAAGTTCACTTAGTCCTCCAAAGTCACTCCTTTTCCCATCTGTTGCCTTGAGGTACTGGTGGAAAGGATATTTGTTCATGACAGTACGAGAAAGTTCTGGAATGTGATTTTGTGCTTTGCTGACTCATAGGCAAGAAGGAATGTACACTTGCAAACTTGATTTTAGATTAAGATATACTGTAAGTACCACTCCTGTAGGATATGCCTTGCATAGTTTTGCCTGTTAACATGCTGGCAAACAAGACAACAAATGTGTTGCACAGCACAAATCTGCATAGCTGTCATTTAACTAACTGGTACTACTTGTAGGTTCCCTGGTGTCTTGAGAAGCATTAGTGTTGTCAGGGTTTTACAGTAATACTGGGACTGTAAAATAATCCAAATTTAAGGACTGTTTGTTTTCCATTTCAAGAGTGGATTTGAAGCTGAGATTGCATGTAGCCTGTAAAGGACTGAGTTTAGGCTAGTTGGTACTCTTAAATCCGCAAAGCAAGTACAGATTCACTCAGACTCAGCATGGCATAGCTATATCAATGAATGTTTAGAAAAGATCCAGGCCAAACAGAGAGCCCTGAGATACCTTGGTGGTGGTGGACGAATGGTGTCAGTTAGGGTTCTGCACTACACAACTCTATGAGGTTATTTCTATATAGGTGAACTCTATGAACGTATCAATAATGAGCCTGGGTTAAAAGTGTTACCTAAAACTGAGTGAATGAGTGAGGCTTATAAAGTTTGGATGCAAAGCAATCCAGGCAATAGTCCAAGAAATGTGCAACAGCTGTAATGGAGTGATTAGTGCAATACATTGTGGGAGGTGTAGTCCAAGTGAATGGCAGAGATGCAGGATGGAGTGCTTTCTAGTGGAGGCTCCTGCTATTAACCATAACAACATCATACTGAGACAAGGAAATTAAACCAGGCGCTTTGGCAATTTGGTTTTAATAAAGTATTTTGGACTACTTCGCTCAGACTCAGCATGGCATAGCTATATCAATGAATGTTTAGAAAAGATGCGGGCCAAACAGAGTGCTCTGAGGTAGCTTGGTGGTGGTGAACAAATGGTGTCAGTTAGGGTTCTGCACTACACAACTCTATGAGGTTATTTCTATATAGGGGAACTCTATGAGGTTATTTTGTCATTAATATATTAGCATACTGTCATTAATATACTGTAGTCTGAAATCCCGCCTCCCCCACAACATGTGAAATAGTTGTAAAAAATAAGTCGCGAAAGTTGAGTTGAAGTTTCCAATATTATATACTTTTTTGTTAAATCATACAGGTTTTTAAAGTGCTGTAAACCCACTGTTTATTCTAAACGACTGTTATCAATCAAAAAAGCTGCACAGACATGTATGCTGTAAGTATTCGATCTGGCACACAGTTTGTGTATACATTTCTAGTGTTTATTCGCTTTTATTAGCACTAATTGTAATTAGCCAAATAGATAATTATGTAGACGTAAGCATTGATCATCTTCTCCAGAGGAGGTCTTTCAGCACATTATTACATACAGGTTTAACCAGGCATGCAGGAACAGGGAATAAAGAACACACTCAGAAAAGTCCATAACAACTAAACAAGACTTGATAACACTCTAGATTATGTCTCAATTCATGCTATTAACTACTGGCTTATTACCTGCCTGTTATTAAGATATTAACTGTTCATTAGTAGTTATGAACTTATTCTGCATCCCTAATCTTACCCAAAACCGTCTACCATACTAATTATTAATAAACAGCTAATTAGTAGTTTATTAAGCTAGTAGTGTTAGTTAATGGTTTGTTAATACCATGAATTGTGACCTAAACTAAAGTGTTCAACACAGACTCATTGTAAAAAACGTACCCCTGTATACATTTCTGGAGAAAGCAAATTATATAACCAGAGCATTATGTATGATGCTGCCGACGGCTTCTGTTTCATTCAAAATAAAATAAACAAGTAAATAACAGGGTGAGAACGTGGTAAGATCTGAAAACGTGGTAAAAATCAGGTGGCCATGAGGGCTTTTCTTATTCTGGATTGCTTTTGAAAACACTGTCGGTTGGGATTAGGGAAGGCGGTGTGCGGGTTAATCTGTGCTTTTGAAAACACTATCGGTTGGTTTTAGGAAAGGGGGTCGGTGGGGTTATGTCTGTCAGTCAGTCAGTCAGTCGACAGCGGCCTCTGGTAGATTTACATGAGAAGAGCAGGGTCGAATGGCACTCGTGAGAGAATTTTAAGATCTGAAAAAGCATACAAATCATGTTCCATTAAATGATTATCACCAATAATGAACATATCAGTCAGTATCACATCTCTCATGACTTATGAAATATGTTGCAATAAAATGACCACTTACAAGTCAAAATATATAGAAAATCAATTTATATAGGTTTATTTAATATAGATTTATCAATTCATGTTCCATTAAAGGTTCATCACCAATGATGAACACATCAGTCAGTATGCTATCACTTTTCTTAGGGCTCATATATGAATATTTACTTTTTCTCTAACATTGTCTAACACCAAAATTCAAAATAATATTTTATACAATGTGAAATTGTGAAATTTTGTGAAAGACTTTACTCACCCCTTTCACAGTCTTCAAGGAGGTTCCGAAGTATTAAAGCCTGTTCGGCTAGACTACTCATCAGCTTCTTCCCACAGGCTGTTAGAGCCCTCAACTCCAGTCAACTTACCCCCCTCTGAAACCTCCCCATGCATTCCTGAGTATGTCCCATACAGGTGAGTGGGCTTAACAAACCACCTGTGGAAGGACCCCCCCTCATCTCCCTGACCCTTGCACCAGGTTGCACATTTGCACTATAGACACTTTCCTAATCATTCCATGTCTCTTGGAAGCATTGCGCATTTTAAATTGTGCTTCATTCAGGTGAGTGGGCTTGACAGACCACCTGTAGAATCACTCTTCTCTCTTATGCACCTGACACTTTATCTAAAACTCCACCTTACAAGGACTCAATGTTTACTATAATTGTACCACAATCATGTTGCACTGCTTGCTTCAACCTCGCTTGCACAGTATTAGACCTTAAATACCTTTTTTTTTTCCACAATATCCTGCACAACATTGTTCAGTCTTATGTAAAAGTACTTGTATAGCCTGTCTTATGTGTATAGTTTGTATGTCTGTATGTCCACACATGTAACAGAATGACAATAAACCTCGACTTGACTTTAATTGACTTGAAATAAAGCGAGGATGCATATAGCTTAAATCAATAGTTGTAAACTAATAGACTGTTGGAAACTTTGACTTGCATTATTACTCAACAATGGCTTCAGAATATCTTAATTTGAGTTCAACAGAAAAAGTAAAAAAAATATTAATAACAATAATAATTTGTCTGGATCTTTTCCCCTTAAGTAAAGCTTCACCAAAACACAATCTGCTTCGTATAACACTCAGTATATGTGTCCTTAATTCATTTTAAACAGTTTCCTCTAAATTTGGACAGTTCTAGTAATGGAGCAACATGGACAAGAATTCCTGGAATGGTTTGATCCCGGAATTCCTGCAGGTGGGAGAGCCTGATCTGTCCCGTAACAATGACGAAATCTCTGTTATTCTCCTCAGGCGCTGCGTGCCGTGAGGATTTCTGCTCGTTTCATTTTGCGTGTGTCATTTCCCCTCAACGCGTCTAATTGCCACGTCCAGCTCCACACCCCTCATATCTTTCAAGCCCACTCCTTTCTCAGTGGTCTGAGGCAAGAAACAATGAAATCTTCTGTAAAAGGAGATTCTTCGGCAGAGGCCACTGTTTATTCTGCCATTTCACTGTTTATTCACTCACACACGTAAATCTTACGTCAGGCTGTGAGCAGAACGTCTTCTTTTTTTTCGGCATTCCTTTTAAAAGAAACTCCCACTCTGTCTATATTAACACCACATCCCACATTTTAGAAAACTATGGGAATTACATTGTAACCCAAATACTATGTGGTATATTGTAACCAAAAACCACAGCTATATTACATCTTCAGACTTTTCTTTTGTCTAAGGAAAAGTTCAGTCAAACCAAACGTTTGTGGCCCAGA
The DNA here is from genome assembly GCA_903798125.1 of Danio choprae. Taxonomy (NCBI): domain Eukaryota; kingdom Metazoa; phylum Chordata; class Actinopteri; order Cypriniformes; family Danionidae; genus Danio; species Danio choprae. Next base: position 2,166,537 of record CAIGQW010054150.1, on the reverse strand, counting down.
AATGGACATAATAAAGCATATATCCATAATCTCTATTCCAGTAGATTCAAACAGGTTTTCTGAAGTGACACAATCACAAAAAGGGGAATGTTTAGAACAAAATAAAACATTTATTTAAAAAGATGAAGTTATTTATATGTACATTTTGTGTGACCATTTACCCTTTTATTAATTTCATTCATTCATTTTCCTTCGGCTTAGTCCCTTTATTCATCAGGGGTCGCCACAGCGGAATGAACCGCCAACTTATCCAGCATCTGTTTTACACAGCGGATGCCCTTCCAGCTGCAACCCAGTACTGGGAAATATCCATACACACTCATTCCATACACATACACTACGGCCAATTTTTGTTTATTCAGTTCACCTATAGAGCATGTCTTTGGACTGTGGGGGTAAACCGAAGCACACGGAGGAAACCCACGCCAACACAGGGAGAACATGCAAACTCCACACAGAAATACCAATTGACCCAACTGACCGAACCAGCCACCTTCTTGCTGTAAGGCGACAGTGCTAACCACTGAGCCACCCGTGTAGCCCCATTTTAAGTTCAAATGTATTGTGTTTCAGATTGAGCAAATCACTACATTTAGTTACATAAAGAAAACTAAACAAAACTACAAGTTGCATAAAGGAATCTAAACAAAAATCACATAAGAACAAAACAACTTGAATATTAATAGTTCATTAGTAGTTCTAATGCACTCCAAAAATCAATCAGCCAACGAAAATCATTCATTCATTCATTTTCTTTTCGGCTTAGTCCTTATTAATCAGGGGTTGCCACAGCGGAATGAACCGGCAGCTTGTCCAGCATATGTTTTACGCAGCGGATGCCCTTCCAGCTGCAACCCAGTAGTGGGAAACACTCATACACTCTCACATTCACACACATACACTACGGAAAATTTAGCTTACCCAATTCACCTATAGCGCATGTTTTTGGACTGGAGGAAACCGACGCGAACACGGGGAGAACATGCAAACTCCACACAGAAATGCCAACTGACCCAGACGAGGCTCGCACCAGCGACCTTCTTGCAGTGAGGTGACAGTGCTACCCACTGCACCACCGCGCCACCCCCAACAAAAATCAACCTTTTTTAAAAACAACAATTAAACATTTACACAATTAAACAATTAAACTTCATCATGTGTATTTTTATTCAATTTAATATGTAGTTTACATTTAATAAGTTCAAATAAGGGCAGCACGGTGGCGCAGTGGGTAGCACATTCACCTCACAGCAAGAAGGTTGCTGGTTCAAGCCTCGGCTGGGCCAGTTGGCATTTCTGTGCGGAGTTTGCATGTTCTCCCCGTGTTCGCGTGGGTTTCCTCCGGGTGCTCCGGTTTCCCCCACTGTCCAAAAAACATGTGGTATAGGTGAATTGGGTAAGCTAAATTGTCCGTAGTGTATGACTGTGTATGGATGTTTGGATTGAGTTGTATGGATGTTTCCCAGTGATGGGTTGCAGCTGGAAGGGCATCCGCTGTGTAAAACATATGCTGGATAAGTTGGCGGTTCATTCCACTGTGGCGACCCCAGATTAACAAAGGGACTAAGCCAAAAAGAAAATGAATGAATGAATAAGTTCAAATAGGTGTATCACAAAGGTCAATGTTTGATTTCCAGCGGAATTGACATTAATATAAACTGATAAAACATAAACTTAAAGTTAACCTGTAGTTGCAACAACTCAAAAACATAACATAATACAAATATGCAAATATCAAAATAACGCTCAAGTAAATATTTGATCCCTTTATGCAGTACAGTCCCAGATATGGATTTGGAATATACAAAATGTACACACTGTAAACAATATCTGCTGATGAACAGTTTCTTTATTTAGTGACTCGCATGTGTTTTCCGTATATTTTCAGTTGTGAATTGCATTACGGGATGTTGATCTCTGCTCTGTCGACTTCTGATGTTGAAAATTCAACTCTACAGTTTAACAAAGTGACTTTTATTGACATTTTAGTAGTTTGAAATAATATAATGTGTAAGAAATAATATACAGAGAAATAAGTCTGTAAAATAGCAGAAAATGTACTGGCAGTTTATTACAAGGTTTTTGTAGAGTAGTATAACACACCACCCCAGTGTCACACCCTCTGCATGTTCCATCAGCCCCAGTCACCATTCACAGTCACCATCCACCACACACCGCACACAATCACCTGATTACTAATCACGTACACCTGTGCACATAACAACACTCACCTGCTCCAGCCATCACCCACGCACTATATATACCCACTCCACTCGTTCACTCATCGGCTGGAATCGTTGTTGGATGGTCATCTACTCCTTGTGCTCCTCCTAATCCTCCATTGATTCATCTGCGCATCTACACATCTTCGAGGCTAACTCCTGTGACCAGTTTGCTCGTCAAGAAGGGAAGTGACTGTTTGTTTCACCCTAAGACTGTGTACTCTCGTATTGCCACTTGCACTACAGTGTAAAGATTTCCTTTGTGTTTTAAATAAACACCCTGATCACTAATACGTGTCATCTCTTCCTTGTGTGACCGTGACACCCACATAATATATCACTTTAAACTATTAAACGTGTTCAGAAAAGTCACCTTTTCATGGTTAAAAGTTGTTGGAAGAAAGCTCAGGTCCCATAACGCAATTCAAAAGCGTAAAGAAATGGGGGGGGGGATAAAATAAAAACATGAACCTTAATAAAAGCACAATCTTAACTTCTGCATCATGATGACTTTGAAAACCACATGAGTGAGAGTAAACGTTGAGGTAACATACATTTTTGGGTGAATCCTTTAAGGATCTGAGGGACATCAAAAAATAGTGGAACGATTACAGAACGTGGCGGGATTGAGGCAGACAGTGATAAGGCATGTTGCTCATGACGCATACAGCGAACCTGCTCGTGTTCGACACGTTACTCATTCCCATCCCAATGACTGTACAGCGCTTTCACTGATTTCCTTTCCTGTGACTCATGACGAAACTCTCCCTTACAGGTTTTCTGCAGAACGCCATTTATTTAAGCATGTCACCAGTCAAGCCTTTTGCAGCCGATGTGGGAAGCAAACCAGATGTGGTCAGCTTGAAAGGAAGGAGAAGTGGTCAGCTTGAAGCCATTATGCTTTACACCCCCACATGCCACGGTCTATAGGCATTAACCCTGAAACCTTTGGAAAAGATTGCCCTTAGAAGTCTCCGCACGGTGGTTTAGGTAGGTTTACTCCAAGTGAGCCATGGAGATTATCATTGGTGGTATTTTGTAAAGCCGAGTGCACTATCACTATCGCCAATGCAGTTTTTTTTTGAGACTAAGGGTCTAAATAAATCCTAAGCATTAATGTATTCCACATTTGTGCTACGGCTCAGTTGAAAAAAAAAGTTCAGTCTTGAGCCTCGTCAGGAGATCAGATTTGAAAGGTTTGTAGTGGGCAAAACCTAGTAGTTCCTGCATGATAACATCCTGGAAACAAACCACAACATGACTAGTGGAGGCGAATTTGGTTTGTCTAAACGTCGCTCACATTTTGGGGGAAAAGTATATCTTTAGATATACTGTCTTTATATATACAGTAAATGTCATGAAGTTTACTGGTGTAAAGTTTTGTTTACACCCAGAATGATAGCTAAGAAAATAGTTTGATTACTGTGTTAAAGGGACAGTTCACCCGAAAATGACTTTCTTTATTCTGTTGAACACAAAAGAAGATATTTTTAAGGAAAACCTGTAACAGGGCCTCACGGTGGTGCAGTGGATAGCACATTCGCCTCACAGCAAGAAGGTCGCTGGTTCGAGCCTCGGCTGGGTCAGTTGGCGTTTCTGTGTGGAGTTTGCATGTTCTCCCCGTGTTGGCGTGGGTTTCCTCCGGGTGCTCCGGTTTCCACCACAAGTCCAAAGACATGCGCTATAGGTGAATTGGGTAAGCTAAATTGTCCGTAGTGTATGAGTGTGAATGGTTGTGTATGGATGTTTCCCAGAGATGTGTTGCAGCTAGAAGGGCATCCGCTGCGTAAAACATATGCTGGATAAGTTGGCGGTTCATTCCGCTGTGGCGACCCCAGATTAATAAAGGGACTAAGCCGAAGGAAAATGAATGAATGAACCTGTAACAATTTAATTCCATATTATCTGGGGACTTTTTCTAAAATAGAAGTCAATGGTTACAGGATTTCAGCTTCCTTCAAAATATCTTCTTTTGTGTTCAACAGAATAAAGAAACTCATAAAGGTTTGGAACCACTTACGTGTAAGTAAATCGTGAGAACAATTTTTGGGGTGAACCATCCCTTTAAGGGCCGTTCACACCATAAGCACGCTAATTAGAAAAATAACGATGAAGACATTGTTGTAAAATTGCACAGCTGTGAAAACAATATTGTTAGCATCTCTTTCATATGCTAATAAACTATAAAACACTACAGCCAGTCAGAATCCATTGGAATATAAATTGAGCAATTTAAAGCTACACTGAAAAAAATGATTCAAAGATGATTCCTTGGGTTTACTGGATTTTTTTAAGTTAAGTGGTTGTAAACAATTTATTTGGGCTGAATTTAAACAAACAAATTAAGTTGAACATTACTAAATTGAGGGCCTCACGGTGGCGCAGTGGGTAGCACAATCGCCTCACAGCAAGAAGGTCACTGGTTCGAGCCTCGGCTGGGTCAGTTGGCATTTCTGTGTGGAGTTTGCATGTTCTCCCCGTGTTGTTGTGGGTTTCCTCCGGGTGCTCCGGTTTCCCCCACAAGTCCAAAGACCTGCGGTATAGGTGAATTGGGTAAGCTAAATTGTCCGTAGTGTATGTGTGTGAACAAGTGTGTATGGATGGTTCCCAGTGATGGGTTGCAGCTGGAAGGGCATCCGCTGAGAAAACATATGCTGGATAAGTTGGCGGTTCATTCCGCTGTGGCGACCCCAGATTAATAAAGGGACTAAGCCGAAAAGAAAATGAATGAATGAATTACTAAATTGAATTTGTTTGTTTAAATTCACCCCATATCAATTGTTTGCAACATAATAATCTTTTTCAGTGTACAGACGACATTGTGGAGAACCTTCCTTTCAAAGATTATTTAAAGATGATGACTATCTTGAAAACAATCTTGTACCATGGTAGGGAATCAAAAGAATTAAGTAAGTTGAAGTACAAAAATAAAAGTAGCTCAGGTATCTATATGTGGTTATATAGTTTCGGCACCATTGTGTTGCCTGTTTTGATGATGGTGAGGAAACTATTCATGTTGTTTTTACTCCACTATGCTGACTGCGATTATATGATTATATAGATTACACAAGCTGGATTCACTGGTCTGGTGTGCTACTGGTCATAGCATACAAGAACATCTGTTTATTACAAGGGAGTAATGTCCCCTTGAAGAAAAGCATAAACTAAAAACAAACAGACATCTCTCATTTAAATTATTATTTTCTATCGGATGCTTTACAATATCATATTTGTGCATATACATTAGTTTAGTCAGTACTGAAGCCAAATCTGGAGCTAATCTAACAAAAGTAACTTATGATAATTGTTCAAAAATTAGTAGCCCAATGTATATGTTAGGGGAAAATATTAAATACATTTTTCAAAAATAGCAAAAATCAAGAGAAACAAAAATTTGATAATATTTTGTTGAAATGTTGCAGTTTGTGATTTTTTTGCAATATTTTGCATCAATTTAAGTGTATTATCTTTCATTTTCTAAAGATGTTCTGTGACTAAAATATTATTTAATAAATATATCTGTTTAATAAATCTGTATTGTTCAAATGAATTATTAAATATGACCCATATTCACTGAGAAATGGATAAAAATATTCATTTTCAAAATGGGGTTTACTCATATATGCTGAGCACTGTACATACAGTGGGGGAAATAAGTATTAAACATGTCATGTTTTTTCTTGGGAATAATATTTCTAAAGGAGCTGTTGACATGGAACTGAACCAGATTTTGGTAAAAACCCAAACAATACAAAAAAAAAAATCTGAAAAATTGTTGTGTGATAATGAAATGACACAAGGAGAAAGTACTGAACTACTGAAATCTATTTAATACTTTATATAAAAGGCTATTTTGGTGCTGCAGCTTAAAGACGCCTCTCATATGGAGAATGAAGTCACATGCATTGCTCAGGTGTGAGTTTTTCACAGACTTTAACAGAGTGTAAAAATCTTGATGGTTCTGTGGTTCCCGTCTATCAAATCTGAGCTTTATTTTGATTTTTCTTTTGGATTCACGTCAGGTGATTGGCTGGGCCATTCTACAGCTTCATTTTCTTTCTCTGAAAGCATTTGAGAGTTTCCTTGGCTGTGTTTCGGATCATTGTCTTGCTGAAATATCCACCCTGGTTTCATCTTCATCATCTGCTAATGTAGATGTTGGACTGAAACAGTTAATATTCGTTTACAATGGCGAAGGGCAGAGGGTTACTGAAGAACTACTGAGAGATTTCAGCAGCTGTCTGGGCTTTCACTGTCAAACTACAACTTCCTTTCTTCATGTGTTCAACACTTTTTCCCTTTGTCATTTCATTTTATTACACATAACTTCATCTCTATACAAATTAGTTTTGTTTTATTTCCATATATGTATTTATTTGATTGTTATCAACATCCAGTGAAAATTTCAAGTCAACGGCACCTTTAGAAATATGTTTTCTGAGAAAAATGGTGACTGGTTCAATACTTTTTTCCCCCATTGTATAGTTATCATCCTTGGTGTGAACAGCCCTTTACGGTCCACATTCTTGTATGATAACATTGTTTAATAAAGTGATAATTCACCAAAAATTTTCAAAATGTCATAATTTATTCAGCCTCTACTTATTCCAATTCTTCCTTCATAAAAATAAATAAATAAATAAGCTGGTGAGGTAGGTTTTGACACATGGCTGTTGGTTTAAGCTGGTTCTGGTCATATCATGGTCCTGAACAGCAAAGAACCAGCTTAAACCAGCTCATAACCGGCAGGAACCAACTACAACCAGCACATCACCAGCAAAGACTGTATCAAAGACTACAATTTGCTTTTTTGTAAGCAAGTTAGTGCTTCTTGAGTGTATATTCCATTTATTAAGCCTAGAAGTTTTGTCATCTGCTGCTTTAAATGTTGAACACAAGGCTGAATGTTGTGTGCCTCCTCATATGTCCTCAAAAGGGAAGCTAAAACTTTTTGATCGCCCCCTGGTGGCAGGCTGCAGCACAGGTCATAAACCAAACTATTGGTTCCTGTGATTTTAGCTGGTTCTTGTCATGCTGATGCATATTTAGTGTGTCTTTCTTTCTATGAAATTTGCGTTTTATTAGCTCATTGTGTTCAACTACAATCCAAAGTGTTGAAGTGAGCAATGTACACATGCAAGTGTTTACAGCTTTAGTGTGATTGTCTTTTATTGTGATTTTATTTTTATTTAAAATACACTTTCAATTTCTTTAGAACTTCTAAATGTTTGTTCTTCTAATTAAGTCACAAATAATCTGACAAACCGGGCGGCGCGGTGGCTCAGTGGTTAGCACTGTCGCCTCACAGCAAGAAGGTTGCTGGTTCGAGTCCCGGCTGGGCCAGTTGGCATTTCTGTGTGGAGTTTGAATGTTCTCCCTGTGTTTGAGTGGGTTTCCTTCAGGTGATCCGGTTTCCCCTACAGTCCAAAGACATGCTCTATAGGGGAATTGGGTAAGCTAAATTGTCCGTAGTGTATGTGTGTGAATGAGAGTGTATGGGTGTTTCCCAGTAGTGGGTTGCGGCTGAAAGGGTATCCACTGCGTAAAACATATGCTGGATAAGTTGGTGGTTCATTCCACTGTGGCGACCCCAGATGAATAAAGGGACTAAGCTGAAGGAAAATTAATGAATGAATAATAGTTAATCTTCTGACAGCAGATTGTCCAAACAAAGAGCAAGATGCTGGTCAGTCTAAATCTGTAATTTCTAGGATATTCATCTTTACAGTGTCTCATTCAAGATTCCCAGAAAGGCTGGTGTTTTCTGAGTTCAGGACTTGTGGCATTCACCATTTTAGCTCTCAAAAGGCACCTCTCAATATTTTTTGTCAGGGATAAAGTACATCCAGGAGGTTGTTGAAGCAGAATAAATGGCAGCCTGGCACAAATCGGAGCACTGTTGTATAATACTGAAGAGCTTTATTCTTCAAAAACAACTGACCTGGATGAACTTTATTTGCTAATTACAGCTATTCGCCACAAAACATAAAAGTTAAACACAAAGCAATGTTCTGAGCCATAATAGTTTATTAATTCTTTAATTAAACATAAAGCTGACAGAAAACCAGCTGATGGAGTATACACTAACTTGCACATTATTCAGTGATAAGATGGCGCCAAAGAGTCAAAAACACAAAGCTGACAGAAACTAAATAGGTTGAATGGAGAATATACTAACCAACGTAATATTCATTCACAAGATGCCACCAAACAATCAAAAACAGCGGCGTGACAGACAAGCAGATACATGCAACCCAGGCTCATTCTGAAATGTATCCCTGTATACATTTCTGGAGAGCGCCAAATTCTTCCCAGGAGCTACTTTTTTTGTTTTTGCGAATCCACCCGCCATTCACGCCTGCTGTTCTCTCGTAAATCCACCAGAGGCCGCTGTCGACTGACTGACTGACTGACTGACTGACTGACTGACTAACTGATCGACTGACCCACCCTCCTCCTTCCCTGAACCCAACCGACAGTGTTTTCAAAAGCACTGATTGACCCGTCAATTCCGTTCCACATCACAAGTCCGCCAACGTACACGGCGAGCCACTGGGCAAAGTGATAACAGCCGAAAAGCCATCCACATGGAGGTAAGCGGTCAGCTGGGAAGCGTGAAAAGGAACGGCATCATACCGCCTCGTATAGTTCATTTTAAAGACAAAATGCAGCCATACATACCTCTGGCTACATAATTCACGATCTCCAGAAATGTATATAGGGCTACGTTTTCAGAATGAGCCTATGTTGGATACATATGAATAAGTATATGGATTTGAAAGTATTTACTGACGGTCAAGATCTATGTTCCTGGATGAGCCTGTGTTATTCAGTGGATGTTATTTCGGCATAACATAGCTTGGAAGGTTGCAACTGATCAATCAGAATCGATTATTCTAGACAGCAGTGTAATAACACACGACTAATAATTGCTCACCTCAGTTTTGCTCTCATTGTTTCATGTTTGTCAATAAACTGAGTTTCTTCTCGTTTCTGAGCCATTAAGTCTGGTCACCTGTAACACAAGTGGACATAAGTCTGCAAGTATGAGTATTTGGACAGGCCTTTGGTTTCACTCTTCTATAGAGGAAGCAAGTGGAGAAACATCTTTTAAGTCTGTCATAAAAGCAGAAGTTGGTAATCAACACACATCTGTGGCTGAGTATAACCCTTGTTGAAATCAGATATAAGGCAATATATGCAGATTTCATGACATGAAAGTGATCAAACAGATTTTATATATATAAAATATATGTAATACATGCAACATGTATTTCAAAATATTGCAAAAATGTTTGTTTACATATTTTTTGTTCACCAATTGAAATTACAAGCATTTACAAATATAAATGCATTCAAATATATTAGCTACAATTATAATATAGTGAATATTCATTCATTCATTAATTTTCTTTTCGGCTTAGTCAGGGGAACCGCCATATATATATATATATATATTTATATAAATATATATAAGGGGCCTCATGGTGGCACAGTGGGTAGCACGATCGCCTCACAACAAGAAGGTCGCTGGTTCGAGCCTCGGCTGGGTCAGTTGGCATTTCTGTGTGGAGTTTGCATGTTCTCCCCGTGTTGCCGTGGGTTTCCTCCGGGTGCTCCGGTTTCCCCCACAAGTCCAAAGACATGCGGTATAGGTGAGTTGGGTAAGCTAAATTGTCTGTAGTGTATGAGTATGTATGGATGTTTCCTAGTGATGGGTTGTGGCTGGAAGGGCATCCGCTGTGTAAAACATATGCTGGGTAAGTTGGCAGTTCATTCCGCTGTGGCGACCCCAGATTAATAAAGGGACTAAGCCGAGAAGAAAATGAATGAATGAATATATATATGTGTGTGTGTGTGTGTGTG
>CAIGQW010054150.1:2145303-2155942 GCA_903798125.1 Danio choprae | reverse complement strand
GTGTGTGTGTGTGTGTGTGTGTGTGTGTGTGTGTGTGTGTGTGCGCTCATGAGATTTTCTTTAGAATTGACAAGAATGGACATGTTTGTCAAATGTGTGTTTTGTTCAATGTGGCTTACACTCAAAAAGCGACTTCTACTGCTTGGTCAAACTATTTATTTAAAATGAGTTGAAACAACACAATTATTAAGTATTTTTTGGGACAACAATCATTTTATGTTAAATAAACTTAAATTTGGTGGGCAGCACGGTGGCACAGTGGGTAGCACAATCGCCTCACAGCAAGAAGGTCGCTGGTTCGAGCCCCGGCTGGGTCAGTTGTCGCTTCTGTGTGGAGTTTGCATGTTCTCCCCGTGTTTGCGTGGGTTTCCTCCGGGTGCTCCGGTTTCCCCCACAATTCCAAAGACATGCGGTACAGGTGAATTGGGTAAGCTAAATTGTCCGTAGTGAATGAGTGTGTATGGATGTTTCCCAGTGATGGGTTGCAGCTGGAAGGGCATCTGCTGCGTAAAACATATGCTGGATAAGTTGGCGGTTCATTCCGCTGTGGCGACCCCAGATTAATAAAGAGGCTAAGCCGAAAAGAAAATGAATGAATAAACTTAAATTTGTAAAAATGATTAAGTTAATTTGAAGGAGTTGTGGTGAACCCAGCATTTTTTGCAGTGTATGTTGCCAACATTAGATTTTACATATACGCTTAAAAATGCTTAAATGAACACATTTCCAGCGAAGCTAAACGTTTCTGTCATTCCTGTTATTCTATTTGTCACGGTTATAATATTGCTCACCTTATCAGTCAACGGATCTTCCTATCTTTTGATTGGTCTTGTCAGCGAATGCAGAAGTGCAGCTAGAAACTGTAATTACGACAGCAGTATATTTATGACCGTGAATCAACAATGGTTTGTTGAAATCTGCTGACTAACAGTCCCACCTACAGGCTGAAACAGGTAGACCTCATGTTTAGAGGCAGACTAAACAGATAACATTCATATTTAACATAATTTTCTGCTTTAAAGGGACCGTTCACCCAAAACTAAAACTTCTGTCATCATTTACTCATCCTTGTCACAAACCTGTTTGGGGTTCTTTCTTCTTCTGAACACAAAAGAAGATATTTTGAAGAATGTTGGGGCAAAAAGCAGCCATTGACTTCCATAGTATTGGATTTTTCTACTATGGATGTCAATAGTTACAGGGTTTTTAGCTTTCTTCAAAATATCTTCTTTTGAGTTCCAATTGGAAACACTTAAGAAAGAGTAAATAGTGTGTAAATTTACATTTTTGAGTGAACTATCCATTTAAATTAATTTTCTATGCTATTTAAATATGCTCCGTGTTTGAGTGCACAGGCTTTAAAACAGTAGCTCAACTTTTACAAACATGTCTCAGCATCTTTATAGTTATTGTGCTTGGCATGAACAAGTCTTAAATGTATCACGCCAGCCAAATTTCCTATTTACGACAATGAGCAACGACAATTTAGTTGCACAAAAGTGAAACTGAGCATACCACCCAAACAAAAATACTGCTATCCTGTTCACTGGAACTCTTTTCAGATGTTATTTACGATGTACAAGCAATAAAAGACTTTAAAACCATGACACAATGGCTTCTCGCACTAATAAATGAAGGGTGTACCACAAGAGCACATGCTGGGGCACTTTAATTTTGCTTTTAATTAGCTTTAAGGGAAAACGACAGGGAATAACTCTTTGAAAATTCCCCTCAAATGGCCTAAAGCTCATATTAGGAGTTTAAGAGGGTTTCCTCCATCTATACAGAGCAAGGCCAGACATTGCTGTAAAGTGTGTGTTGATACGTCAGATTTCGTAAGATGTCTAAATGACCTTATTTAGCCGGCATTAGTGGTGTGCAAAGGCATGCATCACTACTACTGAAGAAAGTCCAGAGAAAACAGAGAGAGAGGAGAAATAAGGGGGGAAAGGTTTAGCGGTGACCAGAGAACGCAGAAGTATTTCCCTGAGTGTGAAAAAGTGCTGGTGTTTATTTCAACAGAGTAACGCAACAGGGACTTCATCTTCTTAAAATCTGATCGGAGTTCCTTATTTCTCTCTACACAAAGACAAAACAATTTCTTCTTGCGTCACAGTAAATTAAAGACATGACAGAATATTACTATGCAAGCAACTGTAACCGAGGTTGACCCTAATAAGGGAAGTTTGGGAATTACTGATGGACACAAAATCTGTGATTCTCCTTTGCAACATGATCAAATGCACTGTGACCCATAGTTTACCTCAGATGCCAACGTCAAACATGCACACACAGGTCAACCAGGGGGGAGACGTTCTAACTCTAAAGCGTATATTCATAGCGTACTGAAATTAAAATGATAATGCTAAGTAAAATTGCATCTGCTCTTAAAATGAGGGATACTGCAGCACCACGACAGGCTAAAGTTCTAGTACACCCCAAAATGAAAATCCTGTCATCATTCACTCACTCTTATGTTGTTTCAAACTTTTAAGAAATGTGTTCATCTTCAGAACAGAAATAACATTATAAGGGATGCACTAATAGGGTTTTTTGATGATACAGATATTAACAAAAACTATTATCCGATTCCAATACCGATATTAAAGATCCTTCGTCAGATACCGATACCGATATTAGCAAAAAAACTCTGATATTCCAATTTTACCAAAAAACTTGACCAATTATGCTGCCAATTCTGATATTAGCAAATAAATTTTTAACCGCTTACGATACAATTCTGATATTAACAAAAAACTGTTAAATTCACAAAGTCAATAACGTTCAATCTATTCTGATACCAATATTAACAAAAAAAACTCTACCGATTATGTTACAGATTTCAATATTAGCAAGTAAAATGTTCAACCAATTGCGATATAATTAACAAAATTTTGGGGGGTGAATTCCCAAATCAATACGGATATTAATATTAACAAAAAAAAGTTTTTGTTAGATTTCGATAATGATATTAAAGAACCTTTAACTGATTCCAATACCGATATTAGCAAAAAAAAACCTTGCAATCGATTCCGATACCAATGTTAACAAAAAAATCTACTGATTACATTACAGATTACCATATTAATAATTAAAACTTTTAACAAATTGCAATAAATTTTAATTTTAATATTAACAAAAAAAAGTGGTCGACTCCAAAATCAATACTGATACCGATATTACCATAAATAAAAACTTAGGTTTTTTTTATCGATTTTAATACCGATATTAAAGAACCTTCGTCAGATACCGATACCGATATTAGCAAAAAAAACTTTATATCAATTCTGATATTCCAATATTACCAAAAAACTTGACCAATTACAATGATTACATTACAGATTACGATATTAATAAATAAAACTTTTAATAAATTGCAATATAATTTTGATATTAACAAAAAAAGTTGTCGATTCCCAAATCAATACTGATTAATATTAATATAATATTAATATAAATAAAAACGTTTGATGTTGAAAATTCTACTCTACAGTTTAACAAAGTGACTTTTATTAACATTTAAGTAGTTTGAAATAATATAATGCATAAGAAATGATATATAGAGTAATAAGTCTAAAATAACAGAAAATGTGAAAATGTTTATTTAGGTTTTTGTAGCGTCAACCCTGACAATATATCACTTTAAACTATTAATTTGTTTTAATAAAAGTCACTTTTTCGAACTTTTCAAGGTTAAAAGTTGTCGGAAGAAAGATCAAGATCACATAATGCAATTAAAAAGCATAAATAAATGGGGAAAAATAAAAATAATTAATCATGAATCACAAAATACACTGGAAAATACTATTCATTGGATTTACTGAAGCTTTTTTAAGGTAAATGATTGCAAACTATGTATATGGGTTGAATTTAAACAAACAAATTAAGTTGAACGTTACTAAATTTAAGTTGTTTGTTTAAATTTAGCTCATATAAATTGTTTGCAACCTTTTTTATTTTTAGTAAATCCAATGAATCAATGTTTTTCTCAGTGTAACCTACGGAAAACTGCTAATTTAATAATATATTTTTTACAGTGTATGATATACTTTTCATTTCACAACTCAAGCCAGTTTAATATATGTAATGCACATTGCTCAAATATGAACATTTGTGCTTGGGCACAGTAACTTCTTTAATATAAAGGGAAGTGAATGGCGGTCAAAGTGCGGTCAAGAACCAAGTAAACGTCAGAGGCTCTCTCCATTGCCCAATACACTTTACTGCTATTAAATTTCATTACATGTTTTTTATATATATATCAGCCAACGTAAAAAAGAGAAAATACCAACAAAACAGATGATGGGCATGATGACTAAGAGCGGATAAGAAGTCATGCCGGCTCCGTGTAGGCGGAGCTCAGATGCGGATAAAAGCAGGGCGGGTCACAGAGAGAGCGGCTATCCGTCCACTCCGAGCTCCTGACACCAGTCTGCTATCATCCGCTCCTCGCGTCAGCCTTCCAACTATCGCTCTCTGAAGTTTGCCTTCCCAAGCCAGCCGGTCTTTTACTGTTTTCGTGCCTGTGTTGGTTGTGAAGAGTGTCCGCTGAAGATGAGTCTGTCTCGGTCTGTTCCTCTGCTGCTGCTCGTGCTGTGCGGAGCCGCGGAGTTTGCCGGAGCCTGCAGCTGCTCTCCTGAACATCCACAGCAGGCGTATTGCAATGCGGATGTCGGTAAGATTCCATGCGTTTAACTATTTCACATCCATGTCTGCGTTATGCACCCATGACTGTGTCACTGTTGTTAATTATATTTATGTGTATAAACTATAAGAGACAAAAAAAGGAAGAAAAAAGTATAATGTAGAAACAACGTTTAAAATAAAACTTCTTAGTTGCTTGAATTTTTAGAGTACATTAGGCTACCTATGTAATTACATGTCTCAAAGGAAACCAGACTGTAAATAATCCAGGGTTTCACACAATTCATTCATTTTGTTCCAACTTAAATCAATTAGGTTAAGTTAATTGTTTTCACCAATTTAATTGGATTAAACATAAAACAATTAAGTTGTCCCCAAAACAACCCAAGAATTGTGTTGTTTCAGCTTATTTTAAATAAGTAGTTTGAACAAACAGCAAAAGTATTTTTTTGAGTGTATGTTTATGTGTATAAATCATAATAGGCAGCATCTTTTTATTCTGAAAGAAAAAGTTGCTTAGTTGCTTGAATTTTTAGACTATAGTACTTATTTAATATGATTTTATGTTGTCGAAACACAAATCAATTGTGTGGAACCCAGCATTTTAACTTAATAAATTCCTAATTTGCTGCTTATTAATACCAATACTAAGGTAATTGTAAGGTTCAGGTATTGAGTTTGAAGACGGTGTAGAATAAAATCATGTGGAATATAGACTTTATAAGTACTAATAAAGAGCCTAATAATAGGCAGGCGATAAGCCATTAGTTAATACTGAGAATTGGTGCTTAAACTAAAGTGTTATCGTATAACACTTTAGTGTTAATGTTACAATAAAGTGTTAAGTGTTAATGTTACACATTGTGAAAATCAAGATTTGTCAAAGTAAGAGTGAATATTTAAATAAGTGGTTCAAACAAACAGCAAATGAGTGTATAGTTAATGGCAGTGTTAATAACAAGAATTGTACCTTAAATTAAAGCATGACCTTAAATTTTACAGCGTAATTTTTTACATGTTATAAATGACTAAGCATTATACATAATTCATTATTTTCTCTCTCTCACTGGAACACTCCATGGGCAAAAGAAAGTTAAAGGATACGATTATTCAAGCTGATTTAATAGCCAATAGCTGATTGTATACAAAACAATACAATGACTTAAAAAGAGAGCTGTGATTGGATGAGCCATGTTTAACAAATCATCAACAATTAATGTAAAACATTTCAGATAGAAACCTCAAGGTCTTCTAGTATACAATATGTTACTGTTTTCGTTTGGAAAAGTGTTTAACCTTCATGCCACTATTAAAATAGTCAGTAACACTTTAGAATAATGGTCCATTAGTAAATGTTAATTACTGTATTTACTAATATTAATCTTGTGAAGCATTTATAAATCATTGTTCATCATTTACTAATGCATTATTAAAATCCAAAGTTGTGCTTGTTAACAGTAGTTAATGCACAATGAGTTAACAAGAACTAACATGAACTAACATTATTTTGCTTAAATAATGTTAACTAACATTAGCAGAGATGAATAAATACTGTAATAAACGTATTACCAATTATTTGTTCATGTTAGTAAATACATTAACTAATGGACCATTATTTTAAAGTGTTACCAAATAGTCAAAATCCCATTGTTTTCTTTTTATGGGCAAAAAAAAGTGTAATTTAAGTTGAAAAAAATGTATCCAATATTGGGTTTGTCCATATTTGATTCAATATATGGTAACAACAATTTTTAGAGTGAAGGATAAGATGATCTATAAACGTATGATGAGTCCCACGCAAACACAGGGAGAACATGCAAACTCCACACAGAAACGCCAACTGACCCAGCCAGGGCTCGAACCAGCGACCTTCTTGCTGTTAGGCGATTGTGCTACCCACTGCGCCACCGTGCCGCCACAATAAATATATAATACATTAATAATACAATTAAACTTTTAAATACTAAAAAGGTGGGATAATTTAGTACACTTACATAGACATTAGTATACTTCATGAAGTATATTTATATAAAATAATGTAATGTGTGTATATATTAGTATATATTACATTATATAAAAGTCAAGATAACACAAAAGACAAAACAACAATCACTATAAAAAGACTCTGAATCCTCTGATTGGATGAGTCACATTTCACAAGTCATTATAAAACAATTTAACACATTCAGTCGTATAATAATACATAAAGGTGTGATGCTACTTGGCAATAATAAACAACTGCAAAAATCAGCTTCACATTGTGAACGAATCCAGCTACATCTCATCTCAGACGCAGCCCACTTTTTATTTTCACATTATTCATTATGAATTCAATCCTCATGTGTATAAATAGAACAATGCAAGCTTATCCTCCACTGATATCTACTCTATGTCACAGAATGAAAGTACAGAATGTACCACATCAGTGCAGTGTATATCATCCTCTTGCAAATATGATAAAGCTGAAGTGATGATATAAAGAATCTGAGGCCTGATTTGATCCTCTGATTCAGCAGCCGGTCATTACATGACCTGAGCATTTTCCATTGAGTGTAGTAGCCCTGTAATTAAGCCTTTCAACAGGCTGATTGCAGCTTCAGAAATTGAGAAAGCATTGCCACATGCTAGCGACATACTGTGGTTTGTGTTTGACGTTAGATAGATGGTCATTACATGACTTGGGATGGCGAGGCCTGGGTCACTGCTGGACCCCACTTGACCGCACACCCACCTATACTTAACGATTCGCTGAACAACAACATCTGGCACCCACCGCAGGAATCGGCCATCTCATTCTGGAGTGATTCTGGCTGTTTGAAACTCCCACATGATCTGCTCATGATGGCTTAGAGATTCACCATTTCTGCGTCGAGTCACATTGATAAAGCACTTTATACAGTTACAGATAGTCTCAGCCTCAGAGAAGCACTGAGCACTTTACTCTTGTAAACGGGAGAGCAATAGCAGTTAAAATCTTGTGAGACATTCATGAATCAATGATTTACTGCCTGCACACCCGTCACCTGTGTGTTGTTGTGAGGATAACTTTGGTGATGATGCAGTTATCAATTCGACTAAACGCTGGATTATTAAAAGTATCACTGCAAATGCTTCAACCCGTGTGATGTCCCCAAACATGCAGGTGCGCTTATACTCACATTTTTCATCCTGGCTACACAAGACCACGGTACAGTAAGAATAGAGTATCGCTTTACAGCGATAATCGGGAAACTGGAACATTGCATTAATAATTTGTGCCTAAAGCAGTTATAAAACTGGAAGTTTGAGGAAACCGCTGTAGCTTTATTTTCCCTCTATAATTGAGTGATTCAGAGCTATATACATTCTCCTTAACACTGTCATGGGATCTTGTGTTAAGTTTTTAAGTTTTGCATAAAAATGATAGCATAGTTAAGACCCCATCCACATAGATCCACAAAAACATTTATAAACATTGTATTCTGTATGACAGGCCATTAGTTGAAAGTGTGTTGTTACCATACTGAAATTTCCATATGATACCTTGAAAAATATTGATATTCAGTACCATTTTTCGATACCATGGGGAACAAATTCCGCAACAAAGTATGCAAAGTCCTCAAGTCCAAAAGGAAATAAATTACAAAAAAATACAAATAAATTAGCACGGTGGCTCAGTGGTTAGCACTGTTGCCTCACAGCAACTCCGGGTGCTCCGGTTTCCCCCACAGTCCAAAGACATGCACTATAGGTGAATTGAATAAATTGGCCGTAGTGTATGAGTGTAAATGAGTGTGTATGGGTGTTTCCCAGTACTGGGTTGCGGCCGGAAGGGCATCCACTGCATAAAACATATGCTGGAATATTTGGCGGTTCATTTCACTGTGGCGACACCTGATAAATAAGAGACTAAACCAAAGGAAAATGAATGAATGTTAAAATTTTTATATTATTATTAATAATTCAACTCCCTGCTGTTGGAAGAGAGAGTGCGAGAGAGTAAAGACAGTATCAATACTAGCCAAAAGCAAGATTGTATCATTTTAAATATTTCAGTATCAATATTTTATTTATATCAATATTTTTGACAACACTAGTCTGTAATAAAACTGTTAAAAATAAAATAAAAGTCGCACTAAACTAAACTTTAGGTACTAAAATGTACAATTCAGGTACCAATATGGACTCTTTAATCACAAACATGAAGCTTTAGAAAACGTATGCTTTAAAACACATTTTCTTTTATTTTTACGCCCCATTAGCCAATTGTCATGTAAATGAACAGATTCCATTGTACTAAATATAGTGTTGTTGTGAATATAGTGCCACACTAGGCACAGGTGAACACAATCAGTCAACCAACAAGTAGCCATAAAACTAAATCTAACAACAGGAGCAAATGGCCCAGGAACTAATCATGTAGCCAATGGGAAAATGTGTATATCTGAAAGATTTTTGCTGCTAAAAGTCCTGTGAATTTACATATAAACCAATCTGTGCTATATCCAACAACACAAAACCAGCATTAACCACCCAGAAATCCCTAGAAACCATATAGCACATCTGTAAAACCATAGATATTTATGCATAGATGCCTTATTAGCAGCTGCTTTAAAACACATTTTCAATTTCTTTTATTTTTACGCCCCATTAACCATTTGTCATGTAAATGAACAGATTCCATTGTACTAAATATAGTGTTGTTGTGAATATAGTGTGTTGTAAATACCCCCTGAAAACTACAAGATGGTATGATTGACATTGGTTAGGTCGGTTTCCATCATAGTTTATTATACAAAAATCATATCATATCATATCATATTATCCAAAAAATATGTTTTATGCGCATTTTAAGTTTTATATATGCATCTTGCAGTTTTCATTCATAGTTTTTTAATGATATCCCAAAATGTGCATAAAATTGGTTTTTGGAAACTAGCTAAAACACTAAAGCAACACTAAAGCAATTAATCTTACTACGTAATAACTTTAGTGCTGTAAAAAACAATCTTATCCTAAATAAAATATTGTTTTTACATTATATACAGTATGTGTGTGTGTACTGTGCATTATTGTGAGTGAATTCATTGTAAAATTGCATTGCTCATCGTTAGCATTAGCGTTAATTTATGTGAGCAGAGAGGATCATATTGTTAAGAAATACTGTTAATGTTGTAAAATGACCATAGCTTCACAGAATAATATAATGTCATTATGCATGTAAAAGTCAGTGTTGATTCATTTCAGGTGTTGGAATGTACAATGACGCCTCGGAAAAAGCTGTCAGTTGGTAAATAGTCAGTAGTAGTTTCGAGCTGCACATCCAATCAAATCTGTACGATACTCCATGTGACCTCCAGAACTTCTAAATGAATGAACAATATGGAGGGCTCCTTTTACCCTCTCACATACCTGCAAACAGCAGCGCTCTGTGTGTGTGTGTGTGTGTGTGTGTGTGTGTGTGTGTGTGTGTGTGTGTGTGTGTGTGTGTGTGTGTGTGTGTGTGTGTGTGTGTGTGTGTGTGTGTTTGTCATCCGCCTCAGAGGCTGTGATTAAACCAGTATGAACCCTGAGTGTGTGCTTCTGATGAGAGAGGCATGCCTGACTTCAGACTGGGATCATGTGGGTGTTTTTGGCTTTCTGAATGTGTGGCCAATAGAAAAGACGCTCTGTGTTTGGGACTGAACTGGGTATGTATGGGCCCTCTGAAAACTTTGATAACTCAGAAGAAGTGTTTATATATAGGAATATTTTGTCTCTCTTATTCCTATAGACTGACACTGTTTGAAAGTTTGGAGTCTGTACCATTTTGTTTATGTTTGTGAAACATGTCTTTTATGCTTAGCAATAAACTCCATTTATTTGATACAGTAAAATAGTAATATTATTAAATAATAAGAACTGGGTTCTGTTTTAAGTTGAATTTAATCCTGTGATTCAAAGCTGATTTTTTTTTAGCAGCAAAGCTCTATTATTATTATTATTATTATTATTATTATTATTATTATTATTATTA
>CAIGQW010054150.1:2123307-2137721 GCA_903798125.1 Danio choprae | reverse complement strand
TCTTTATCATTTTTTCCATCTATTGTTCTTTCCATCTATCATTCTGTCATCCTTTCCATCTATCTATTAGGGGTGGGAAAAATGTCAGTGGTTTGATTCAGTAAAAATCCACTATAGTAACACTTCAACGCCATTTAGAAATACCATACATCGGCATAAAATACATAGCCTTATAATCTATCAGTAAGTACGTTTACATGGACACCAAAAATTCAGATTTTTAATACGATTAAGACAATACTCTGATTAAGAGTCTATAATGTAAAAAGCGATTTTTGATTAATTTAATCTGATTAAGGTCATAATCGAACTAAACAGAAATTGGATTAAGATATGTGGAGTATGCCTATTTTTGTCGCATTATTGAAGTGCAGTACAGACATGTAAACACCGCAATCAAACTATTACCGTCGTGTAGGATTTTCACCGCATTTTGCGACAGGATAGTCTATACACACACGGCTGTTTGACACTATTCTCTGCACCTACGGAGTTAGTGAAGGACCACAGACACCCGCGTCATGAAAAGCGGAGGGTTTTTTCCCCATACGGCGTGCGGGGAAACTCCATTAAAACTACACTCTTCCAGCAGTTCATACGCGCATCCAGAACCTCAGTTTGTCACGAGGGACATGCATGAAATGTTCCTGAATGAAAGTGAAAGTGCCAAACTGGAGTTAAAGTCAACAAATTAAAAATGAAACACCCGAATGAAACTCCGGAGGAAACGTGGATAGCGCGGTGACGCAATGACGTTAATTGAATTATGTGCTATAACATGTAAAACGGGATCATGAAAGAAACATTCAAAAAGCAACTCATGTAAACACCTTAATCATATCATTGTCTTATTCAGATTACAGCAAATATTTCGATTACCGATGTCCATGTAAACGTAGTCATTTACAGTATTTAAAAAAAGTTATTCTCAAGGCCATGTATTTTAATTTGAGGCTTAGAGTTTTAATGTAGCCTACTCTTGTGTTGTTGATTAATGGTAATGATAACAGCGTGTTAATTTTGGTCATTTAAAAAAAATCTTCCACAAATGTTTACTTTCACTTTAGACTCAGACTTAGCCGACTGTTTAAGATGGGTATTCTGACGTTATGTTACAAGCATTCCACCAATATGTTTCAGCGCAAGAATATGTTGAATTTAAAAAATAATAAAGAGAGAAACGCGAGCAAGCATCAAGTTTCTGTCGCGTCTTTTGAAGCATGTGAGTTAGCAGCATTAACTGTGAAAGAGACGCTGTAAACTCTGGAGAAATGAACAAAAGTTAAGTTGTGATGGGACAGAATAGACTGTGGTGGGCCGTAACCATAGTAACACACCAACAAACAGCTTCAATCGGCTGAAATGGAGGTGCGGACATGACAAGATAAAGAGAGAGAGAGTCGCAGCCAGCAGTTATCCATACTGTGTGATCACATATTCCAGTCAGATACCAAAACATTCCAAACACTCACATCCAAATGATTAAAACACTCTTGCTGCGTTCGAAATCGCATACTTCCATACTATATAGTATGTTAAAAACAGTATGCGAACTGAGTAGTATGTCTGAAATCATAGTATTTGATAAACAATATGCGAGAAGTACCTTGGTGACTTACTACTTCCAGCGAGATTCTGAAGAATGGATCCAATGGACGCTACGGTATCCCATAATGCACTGCGAGAGAATTACAAACAGCAAACGTCCGAGTTCCATTCATACTGTATAGAACATACTTTTCCAACGATCGTGTAGTAAATTCAAATTTAAATGTAGTACCTACTCGAGAAGTAGGCGATTTCGGATGCAGCGTCTGTCTTGTCGTTGTCCTCATCTCATCATCTGTCTTCTGGTTTTGTCTTTGCACAGATTGTCCAGTGTCCCATCATCCCCTGCTCCATCAGTGAGCCTGTGGAGTGTCTGTGGACGGACTGGGTGTTGGAGGGAACCGTTCAGGGCACTCAGGCTCAGCACTACACCTGTGTCAAGCGGAGCGACAGCAGCTGCGCCTGGTACCGTGGATCCACACCGCCTAAAAAAGAGTTTATGGACATCGAGGAACCATGAGAAAACATCCTCCTTTTAAGACCCCCCCCCGCCCCATCCCAAACGCAGCTACCAACTCACACTTTAATTCTTCAGATGCATCCTAGATCTAATAAAACTCATCAAACACATGTTTGGGCCACGAAGGGATTAAAAATAAAAGGATTATAGATAGTCATATTTTTGTAAAAGCTAATGAATGAGAGTGAGAAATCTTATTTTGTATAAAGAAAATAAACAAACATAAACTGATTTTTTTCTTTTATTATTGCAGTTTTAACTTTAAAAACGTATCCTTACAGAATCATTCTCATTAATATAGTACATTACAATTTAAAGGGGACCTATTACCGGTTTTGCAAGATGTAAAATAAGACTCTGATGTCCCTAGAGTGTGTATGTGAAGTTTCAGCTCAAAATACCGCACGAATAATCTTTTATAACTCTTTGAAACTGCCCCGTTTTAGGTTTTAATCCAAATTGTGTCGTTTTGGTGACTGTCGCTTTAAATTCAAATGAGATTTCAAAAGAGGGCGGAGCTACAAACGCCTATGCGCCAAGAAGTGTGAAAACTAATGGCTAATGGGTGGCTGCTTCTCACTCAGGGCTGTCTATGCTAATGAGGGAAAGATCGTCACTAATGGGCGGGGCTTTCCCCCTCTGATGACACATACAATAAGAGAATGTCGATCAAAGTGTTTCTGTTATTCAAGTGTTGTTTAAAGTGTTTTTATCAAGTGTGATTATAAAAAATGTAATTATTTAATTTTAACCATTAGAGGCTGGCTATATTCACACACTGTGGCCACACAACTGTGTTTACTCCCCTTATAAAAGTGATTTTTGCATAATAGGTCCCCTTTGAATTGAGAATGAGAATTAAAAACAAACCCAAAACATCTGTAAGCACAACAATGGAAAGATTCAACATTATTCTTCTAATTTTAGGGTGAATTGCGATGCAAAAGTATTTACCCAAGCATGACAGGATGCATACGGTACGTTTGATTTGCATGTTAATATATCAGATGGATCTTATTGTGAAGTATTTTTATGACAGGCAGAAAGTTTCTCTTAAAGCACTTTGAAAACCCAAGTGTTTCGTCTTGTATTTTTGTTCTCCAATAAAGAGGAAATTGGTTACAACATTGTTGTTGTTTTTTTTAGTTCCTCAGGAAGAGCTTGATTTTGATCCTTTATGTTGTCACTTTCATGATTTCAACGCCGAACAGAAAGACTTGTTTGTCTTGTCTTTAGGTAAAATATCTAAAACTTCTGAAATCAAGAAGCATTTACTATACAAGCAAATAACATTGTCTTGTTTTCAGAAATACTATGTCAACATTAAGTGAGTTTTTTTCCTAAAACAAGCAAAACAATCTGCTAATGGTCTAAGTAAAATACTCTTATTTCAAAGTGAAAAACAAGATTATTTTGCTATCCCGTTAGCAGGTTATTTTGCTTTTTTAAAGTGTAAGGCTTGAAGCTTACGGTGCTATTCTGAACCAATAATCGAAAACAAAGCAGTTGAAGTATGGTGTTCAAATCAATTATTTATCTGACTCCATTGTAATTAATATGACTTCATTAAAGTTCATTCATTCATTTTCATTTCGGCTTAATCCCTTTCTTAATCTGGGGTCGCCACAGCGGAATGAACCGCCAACTTATCCAGCATATGTTTTACGCAGCGGATGCCCTTCCAGCTGCAACCCATCTCTGGGAAACATCCATATACGTCCATTCACACTCATACACTACGGACAATTTAGCTTACCCAATTCACCTATACCGCATGTCTTTGGACCCACGCCAACACGGGGAGAACATGCAAACTCCACACAGAAATGCCAACTGACCCAGCCGGGGCTCGAACCAGCGACCTTCTTGCTGTGAGGCGAACGTGCTATCCACTGCGCCACCGTGAGGCCCCCTGAATATGAAAGTGATACTTGTAATTCTTGCCAAAAAATGCAATAATATTCAGCAATGATTATATATACAATGTAACGAAATTAATGACAAAAAGTCAAGACAGCAAGTATTTGTATGTTTAGCTTAATATCATTAGTCAGTTTGATTGATGTAAGTTGAAATGATTAGAAATTTTAATGATTCAACTAATAAATTTAAGGCAGCAATAATTTTTTTACAGTGTAGAAATATAGATTCGCCTATATAATGTACAACCGGGGTTTTCGGTCTTTATATTCATTGATCATCCTAACATTTTGTAAAGTTTTTTGTATGACTCTTACAGTTTATACCAGGGGTCACCAAACTTGGTCCTGGAGGGCCGGTGTCCCTGCAGGGTTTAGCTCCAACTTGCCTCAACACACCTGCCTGGATGTTTCAAGTATACCTGGTAAGACCTTGATTAGGTTGTTCAGGTGTGTTTGATTAGGGATGGAGCTAAAATCCCTGGTCTATACAGTAAACATATGAAACTAATATTATAAATCATTCTGACATTTTAGAAAATGTTTAATTTCAGATTAGAATAAAGTTTCAGACAAATGAAAGTTAAATTGCAGTTTTACCACTCATTATGGGGATGTGTGTATTGACACATTTGTTGACTTGCGTTAAGCTAATTTTTATAATTCATTTTAATTGCGTATTCATTTGTTTGCTTAAAGTTGCCATGAAATGAAAGTTAAGATTATTCCCCTATCATGACACACATCCCATTGAAAAGATCCTAAAATAGTAATAATAATAATAATAAATGTAGGGCAGTGCATCATTTTGTCCTTTGGGAACCGCTTAGATAATTGGAAGATGGGTGTTGCTAACAAAATAGAGGAAGACTGACGAATGGACAAAAGAAATGAGACATGTCCTGATGGCTCGACCCCTAAAGACATTCCATGTGACCAGAAGTGAAGAAAAGTCATTTCGAGGGGGTTATGGCATTTGATAAATACATTTTTACAAAATAATGAAGTGCACAGATACATTGTTTATAACAAGCACTACTATATACATATAAAAATAAGAGTATGTTTCAATCTCATTCTGACTTATTTTATTCATTCATTCATTCATTTTCTTTTTCGGCTTAGTCCC
Organism: Danio choprae; assembly: GCA_903798125.1. Lineage (NCBI taxonomy): Eukaryota > Metazoa > Chordata > Actinopteri > Cypriniformes > Danionidae > Danio > Danio choprae. Next base: position 2,132,605 of record CAIGQW010054150.1, on the reverse strand, counting down.
TTTATTAGAAAATTATTGCACAGTGGATGCCCTTCCATACACCCATACACTCTTCAATTCACCTATAGCGCATGTCTTTGGACTTTGGGGGAAACAGAAGCACCCGGAGGAAACCCACGCCAACACGGGGATAACATGCAAACTCCACACAGAAATGCCAACTGACCCAGCCGGGGATCAAACCAGCGACCTTCTTGCTGTGGGGCAACAGCGCTACCCACTGAGCCACCACATTTAATTTTAATTAAATGTTTTTAATAATTTATTTTAAAAATATTAAATATTATTTAACTAAGATGTTAATCCAATTAAATTATATACTGTTATTTATTTGAAGTTTTTATTTATTTTATTAAATAAATAAAATAAATTTTATTTATTTTATTTTATTTATTTATTTTAAGTTTTCATTTTTATTTATTCATTATTTTACATTATTTTCTCCAAAACGTTGCCCTACAGCACTCCACTGTGGCCATCTTGAGGTCTCCAGACTTCATTTTCAAAAAATGTACATACATTCATTCATTTTCTTTTTGGCTTAGTCCCTTTATTAATCAGGGGTCGCCACAGCGGAATGAACCGCCAACTTATCCAGCTCATGTTTTACACAGCAGATGCTCTTCCAGCCGCAATACATCACTGGGAAACACCCATACACTTCTATTCACACACATACACTACGGACAATTTAACTTACCCAATTCACCTATACCGCATGTCTTTGGACTTGTGGGGGAAACCGGAGCACCCGGAGGAAACCCACGCCAACACGGGGAGAACATGCAAACTCCACACAGAAATGCCAACTGACCCAGCCAAGGCTCGAACCAGCGACCTTCTTGCTGTGAGGCGACAGTGCTACCCACTGCGCCACTGCATTTAATTTTAATTAAATGTTTTTAATAATTTATTTACATTTCAAAAATATTAAATATTATTTAGCTAAGATGTTAATCCAATTAAATTATCTATTGTAAGAAGTTTACATTATTTTCTCTAAAACGTTTCCCTACAGCACTCCACTGTGGCCATCTTGAGGTCTCCAGACTTCATTTTCAAAAAATGTACATACATACATAATTCATAATTACGGCTGTAGTTTTTCTTTTTCAAGATCAAAATGTTGAAATATTGTCTGGCCCTCCTGTGAATTTCTTTTCCAAATATTTCCCAAATGATGTTTAACAGAGCAAGGAATTTTTCACAGTATTTCCTACAATATTCTTTCTTCTGGAGAAAATCTCATTTGTTTTATTTTGGCTAGAATAAAAGCAGTTATTAATTTTTTTAAAAACCATTTTAGAGTCAATAATATTAGCCCCCTTAAGCAATTACCTAATTACCCTAATTAACCTAGTTAGTAAATTGCACTTTAAGCTGAATACTATTCATTCATTCATTCATTCATTTTCTTTTCGGCTTAGTCCCTTTATTAATCTGGGGTCGCCACAGCGAAATGAACCGCCAACTTATCCAGCAAATGTTTTACACAGCGGATGCCCTTCCAGCTGCAACCCATCACTGGGAAACATCCATACACACTCATTCACACACATACACTACGGAGCTTAGCTTACCCAATTCACCTATATTGCATGTCTTTGGACTTGTGGGGGAAACCGGAGCACCCGGAGGAAGCCCACGCCAACACGGGGAGAACATGCAAACTCCACACAGAAATGCCAACTGACCCAGCCGAGGCTCGAACCAGTGAGCTTCTTTCTGTGAGGCGATCGTGCTACCCACTGTGCCACCGTGAGGCCCAGCTGAATACTAGTATCTTGAAAATATCTAGTAAAATATTATGTACTGTCATCATGGCAAATATAAAAGAAGTCAGGTATATAAATTAGTCATTAAAACTATTATGTTTAAAAAATGTGTTGAAAAACTATTCCTTCCTTTAAACAGAAATTGGGAAAGAATATTCAGGGGGGCTGTTAATTACTGAATGCCACGGTCATATTGCTTGCCATTTACCTTCATGCTGTCAAGCAGAATCCATGCCTGTTTCTCTATATATAAACAAATATAAATTATATATATATTTGTCTGTTTTTTACGCCCCCTTGCGGGCTCTTGAGTCTCCACGGGCCCTTCGAGTCCTCCGCCGCCCGCTGCAAACTCCTCGAGTAAACAACGCAGAAACAGAAATCATCCGTGTTAAAAGTTACACGCCAATCGATTTATGATTGGACACTGGCTCCATGAATGAAGCGTGTCGTCACCGGAGTGCTCAACCCTGATTGGCCGCTCCGTCACGTCAATCACCCAGGCACACGCCCTTTCATAATGCAGCATGGGGCAGAGAACGTAACAAAATGAAGGCTTCGTAGCGGAATACAGTCTTAACATCAAAATACACCAGTCGATTCGCGATCATTCACGGATGGGTACGTATATGATGCTATTTCCGTGTGTTCGCTGTGGAAATAACGTGCGAATCTGCGGGTTTTCTTCAGTAAATGCCTGCGTGAGGGTTAGGGGCACATTGCAGCAGTCTGAACGCCACGTTCGCTTTGTGAGGCGGTTCGGGTCAGGAAGTAAAGCTGATTTTACCCGCTTTAAACATATAACCGACGGAGATTAACGCTGTTACGTTTCATCAGGGCTAAACATTTAAAACGTGCCGCGAGGTTCGATGAAAACCGCTCTGTTTACGCTAAAGCAGATGCTAAAGTAGCTTGCTAGCTAGCTAACTCTTAACTAGACACTGCGACGCTGAACGTGCTCTCTAAACTGCCATCATACTGTAGTGTAAACAATGTGGCCTGGTGATTGAGTTAATATATTAACGATGTCATTGATCATCACAGCTCTCTCGATGTACTGAATCCATAACAGCAGCATAAGAAAATGCACTGTAAGTCGAATGAAATCCGAAATGCGGGTTGTTGTCGCTTATGTAATGGTATAATGGTAGAGAATACATATTGTGGGTTGTGTCTCAAATGTTAGCTGTCTATCCAGGGCGTTTCGAGGCTTTAGTAGCGCGTGCTGCATTCATGTACAGTCAGCTCTGCTGCACGTGTCTGTAATGGACAAAACTGCTGTCTAGTTAGGAGGTTCACCAGCTGTACACTATTCGAGGATTGGTCAGCTCGACACACAGAGACAGTTCTGTGGGTTTAATATATTTACTGAGTGAAAGAAGCTGGGAACGAAGGAGTTTGGGCAGAGAAATGATTGGACACGTGGGGTTAAGACGGAAACGCTTTATATTATTACCTCAGCGAGAGATTGTACCCTGATATGTGTGAAGAACAGTAAAGTGAGTAATTTTTTATGTTTAAGATGTACTGGTTTGTATCGAGTCACTTTGCCATATGTTTTATCTATTAGAAAGTATATATTAAGTAGTATTTTTCTCTGACTAGATGAAGTGTAAGTTTAGATCACAAAATTCTCCATTGTATTTTTTTTTTAAAATGCATTATTTTGTATATGTAGCAACTTCTCAGTCACTTTCCTTTAAGTTATCCTCCGGCTTTATCAGGGATTGATGTAGCAGCTATTTGTTAAGTGTTTCAAATTGATTGAAACCTCAAATCTTTACATATGTACATATATACACACACACATGCTAAGCAGTCTGTGTTATGATTTAGATTTCTAAATGTGTGCCTGTCTTTTATATTTATATCAATTAATATAAACGTTCGATTTCCATAGTTTTCAGATTTATGTACATTTGGTACAAATGTGTGAATAAATTTATTATGGTACACATTCAAAATGACTGCCTTCTAATAGGTGCAAGCTTTTACTTTCACTCTCTCACTTTCCTTTGGCGTAGTCCAGGGGTTCTTAAACTCGGTCCTGTAGGTCCGGTGTTCTGCAGATTTTAGCTCCAATTTGCCTCAACACACCTGCAAGGATGTTTCTAGAAAGCATTTTTGATTATCTAGCCCGGGTTTGTCTGATTGGTGTTGGAGCTAAAATCTCCAGCACACCGGACCTCCAGGACCGAGATTGAGAACCACTGGCTTACTCCCTGATTTATCAGGGGTCGCCACAGCAGAGTGAACTGCACATGACATGGGTCCTGCCGCAAGTACCTCAACCCAGCACTGAGAGTGCACTAAATTGTTAACTCCCAGTGCTGGGAAACACCCATACACTCTCATTCTCTTACACACACTCTACAGGCAATTTTAATTTATCCAATTCCACTATTTTGCATGTCTTTTGATTGTGGAGGAAACCCAGGTGAACACAGAACTCCACACGGAAATGCCCCACCTTTTAACTTTAATATATGGAAATTTAATATGCGCATGTGTAATATATTTCATTTATATATAGGTTTTTGTGATTTGAATCTCAAGTTATTTCAATAATGTCAGCTGTGGTACAAACAGGAATAATTTATTTTTAAAGCAGTCTTTCTTAATGACTTTTGAGTTTGTAGTTGTAGCTGATATTGAGACATAGCCCCGGTATTGCAACAGGTACTATGAGCTTGCGCAATACAACAATATTCCTTAAAAAGCAGATCGTGGAAAAATTTGAATGAGCCGCGATCAAAAATTGTCATATCGCACACCCCTAATGGAAGCCCTCAGGTTGACGTCAACAGAAGGGCCACCACTTCAAACGTGGAAGCAAATGTTTAGACTATGATTGTAGATCAATTCATTACCAAAACCACCCTTTTTTGTATATACAAGATTTGATAAAATATTGTTAGACTACATTTAAATTTAACTGGTGTTTTCTTTAAATCAAGGAAAAAGAAATTGAGTTTGTTTTAATGTTTGTGTAGTCCCTGTTTTGTCTTCGACCCATTTACCTTCAATCCATTGGAGGAAACAAAACTTTCCTTCTTTTTGCATGTGGAATGGTAGGGACAGACAGTTTGTTAGTTAAAGCTGTGGCGAAAAATCATTTGAGAAATTGTTCGCTTTTCTCTTGAATTAATTCTGAGCTTATTTTTAACAGCAGATGGAGCTGTATGGCTTACAAAAAGCCATAATCTATTTGCATCCAATTTCTTACAAATTCCATTTGAATAGAGGTGGGAATCTTTAGAGACTTCATGATCCGATCCTAATTCTGGGAGTATTGAGAAGCGCTCGCCATATCACATTATATGTTTAAAATCATTAAGTTGGTCCATCTTTGTCCAAAGAATCGAAGCGAATTCAGAAGCATACACTCAAAAATGACTTTTGCTGCTTGTTCAAACTACTTGTATAGAATAAGCTGAAACGACACAATTCTTGAGTTTTTTTGGGGGGACAACCTAACTGATTTATGTTCAATCTACCTAAATTTGTTAAGTTAACTTAATCAATTTGTGTCAGGACAACATAAATGAGTTGTGTAACCTTGCATTTTTTTACAGTGTACATGCATGCGCCTGTCAACACTATTATGTTTCAGTTTGTAGCGCGCACCTAGGCACTTTCACAATATAATTTGAATACAGAATCGATTCTGAACTTTAGAGAATCAATTCAGGAGTGCTAGAGAAATAATCATGATGAATCGATTTTTATTTCATTGTTTTTCTCCCATCCCTACACTTGAACCTAAAATAATCATTGATAAAGTAAGGGAAGGGTTAAGCGAATTACAAGAGTGTGCATAGTGAGCTGTGTTTAAATTAATCTCACGACATAAAAGCCAACTTGCATGACTCTAGCCTAGAAACTAGCCTAGAGCGCCATCTGCTGCTAAACGATAGCACTCTAGGCTAGTTATGCCACAATACTCAGTATAGTACTGCGATCTCCATGGTTCAATACATATACACTCACCGCCCACTTTTTTAGGTACACCTGTCCAACTGCTCATTAATGCAAATTTCTAATCAGCCAATCACATGGCAGCAACTCAATGTATTTAGGCATGTCGACATGGTCAAGACGATCTGCTGCAGTTCAAACAGAGCATCAGAATGGGGAAGAAAGTGACTTTGAATTTAAGTGGTGTGGTTGTTGGTGCCAGATGGGCTGGTCTGAGTATTTCAGAAACTGCTGATCTACTGGGATTTTCACGCAAAACCATCTCTTTTGAAATTTACCTTCCATGCAGTGTGCGTCAGCCCCAACTTCAGACTTGCCCTCCGTCAAGCGTTGATGCTAAAGCCCCATGTGATTCGGGCATAAGTGAATGAAAACATCCAGCTGAGGTTTAAATCTGAAAGTGCACCATGTTTAAAACAGTACTGATTCTCAAAAAAAAAAAAAAGTGTTGACTCAGAGTCGTTTATATGAATCATCTTTGTTCCAAATCTTTAGGCGTTTCGTATTTACGTCGACATGAAACACTGCAATATATGAGGCACCAGACCCAGGAAAACTTGAACCTGCCCTTAATTCCTATCAAATACTAGCGGAGTGCAGGGGATGGGATTGAGCATGACTGAAGCACGAATTGTATGTCATTGCTGTTACTAGGGGTTATGGTTAAGAATAGAGCAGTATGCTGGTGTTTAACTGAATTGCTTTAACGCATTTCTCCATTGGACTCACATATACTCTGTACCCTGGCTACTTCAACATTGTTCTTAAGCCGTGGTGGTTGTTTCTTTCAGTCTCGTGCTGAACGGAGTCGACCAATCACAACAGACTGGGTCATTGGACCAATCAGCGCAGATTAGCATCACGCAAAGGGGTTTGAAAATGCAATGAACCTTTTTGACCTTGCATACATTATCAGCCTGTTGTTGGAGACCCCCAAAACCAAAATATGACCTTTTCATAATGCATATTAGATGATCTTTAATGTACTTGGCATATTGCTCATTTATTATTCATATAAATATAACTGGACTTCATTCACATGAAATTTCAATGGATGTTGAAAAAGTTGCTATCGACTGTATAGTCTAAAACTGTATAATTCAACATATTCTTCCAAAATGTATAAAGGCAGTTTGCTCCACTTCAGTGCTATAATTCATCAGATGTGAAGTTTGCGTCGTATTGGTCGCACATCTTTGTTGTATTGATTCATAGAGTAGAGTTCACTAAGCGTGATATATGGAACATGGAAGGATATGAGTATCAAAATTCATTTTTGATTAGGCCTGTCACAATAATCAATACGTCTCGCACAACACATGGACATGACCTCAATCATTTTTGGTGATGCAATATACAGTGCTCCGCATATATGAGTACACCCCATTTTGAAAATGAATATTTGTATCAATTTCTCAGTGAATATGGGTAATATATATTGGTGCATTTGAACAAAACAGATTTATTAAACAGATATATTTATTAAAATAATATTCTAGTCACAGAACATCTTTAGAAATGGAAAAATAATACAAAAAAAAATGACAAAGTACAACATTTCAACAAATTTGTACATATTTTTAGTTTCTCTTGATTTTTGCTATTTTTGATCATTTTTATTTGTTATTTTTCTCTAACATAAATTTGGGCTACTAATTTTTGAACCATTATTGTAAGTTATTTTGTTAGATTAGCTCCAGATTTGGCTTCAGTGCTGACTAATCTAATGTATATGCACAAATATGATATTGTAAAGCATCCTATTGAAAATATTAATTTAAATGAGAGATTTGTGAGGGGTGTACTCGTATGCTAGGCACTGTATATCGCCCACACATAAAAACCAATTCTAGCCACATTTTAGCTGATTGCGCAACATCTCTATCTCTATTGGAGGTGTCAGTATGGTTAAAAAAAACACTATAGCATTTGCTATTAATTACTATAGTATATTTTCATGTGGGTGCCTGATAAGTTAAAATAGATCTGGTAGCAGATATCGCAGCCTATGTTACTTTTTACTTTGCACTTTTTTTGTTAACATTTATTATTATTTATTTAGAATATGCATTTTCACATTCTGATTCCAATGCCTACTTATTAAATTGTTAAAATGACTATAATTAAATGAAATATTCCTAAGAATAAAATATGATGTGTTCTTTGGAAGAGTGCACTTGGATTATGATGATATTATATCGTCATTCTGGCATTATGTAATGAGTGGCATAAAATGAGTTATGATTACGACAAGCATTTGATTTTGTTTTTTTTTTTCATAGCGAACAAAGTGCTGTGGACGAAAATAAATGTTTAACAGTGTCAGTATAACTATTATAGCCTATATAATGCAAGAGGGAATCTGATAATGACAAATGTTTCATTTTACCAGTAAAAGGTCTAATAAACTTGTCAATGACAAATGGCAAGCACATGTCTCAAGCATAATAACTCAACTTCAGAATTATGAATATTCTGATGTCATCACTTTACTGTGAATTATCAAACAGGACATATTTAAAGTCTGTTCAAATCTACCATTCCAAGTCTATACAAAATTTAGCATTTTAACCAACAGTGGACCTACACATAAGCCTAATATTGTTGTTTTACCATATGTTTGAGTAATAACAATAATAATAATAGCCTTCTCATATTAACCTTTATTTTACATCTATAGAATCGTGAGAAAATCGTGACCTTCATTTTTAGCAAAACAAATCGTGATTCTCATTCTCTAGCTAGATTCTCAGCTCTAATTTTACATATTGAAACTGTTTGGCAAATATAAATAATATAAATAAATGTTTCTTTTCAGCAAACATAGTACATGTGATGGAAAATACTCATTTAAATACAGACATTAATTGCCATTTGACATATTCTATTGTCCTTTTGCATATATTACATTTCAAAGTAAATTTTGCAACTCCATTAAAAACCAAGGTCATGACTTTTAAAGCAATGCTTCATTGATTTAAATGCATTGCATTATTGACATTATAAAAAAAATTGCATTAAAAATAATTCTACCCACTTTGTTCTCAAAATGCATCAATAATACAGTATACAGGCTTGTAAATGCATAATATGTAGTTCTGTTTTAGTGTTAAAACTTGCAAATCAAGATGATGTTCCATCATGAAAACCTGATTTCTCTGTATTATTAATAAGTGATCTTTCTAAATTTAAGTTTAACTGAATGCATATTTCTAGAATCTATGTTAACGCTTGGTGTGTTGAGTTTTATTGTGGAGAATCTGCATGTACTATTGGCAGTGAATGCGTGTGTGTGTTGATGCACCGGAGCTGCTCTGCTGTTACATCACCGCTGTTTGGCTGAGCTCGTGCAGGGCTGTGTCACCATTAATCGCGAGCGCACATGAAGGTTAGTGTGCCCTTGTGTGCAGCCTCTCTGTACGTCAGCAGCAGACCTGATGAGTAAGAGCAAGCACAACTAACTCAGCTTTACTGCTCGTCTGCGTCCTCCCGAATGCACTACACCATACATCACAGGCTTTTTCTGTAGTTATCAAAGCTTTGTC
>CAIGQW010054150.1:2090381-2113283 GCA_903798125.1 Danio choprae | reverse complement strand
CACAACCCCAAAGTCCAAACACTGAAGAGCAAATCCATCGATGCGCAGCTCCACAAGTCCCAAACCAATGCGCATCTCCACAAACCCAAACCTAGCCACTGTCGCTGCTGGCTAGGAACAAACTTCACCAATAGATGAAAGTGAAGGAAAAACAAATAGCTTGATAGCTTCTTTTCCATAGTTTGGTCTTGATGCGCATTAATTGTGTAATCAAATGAGTAGTAGTTAAGTCCTGTTCAATTTTTGGCATGATTTTAGTATGATTGTAGGGTGACGTAGAGTGTCGTAGGAATTCGTGAATGACACCCGAGCGAACTTGAGCTCATAATAATAATGTGTGCATGATTATTGAAGTGCGCCTTCTCACATCCTTTCAGAAACAGACAAACGCGAGAAGGAAGTGCGAAAAAACAAAGGAGCAAATGATTCTTTCACCAACCTAAAAGATGAACAAACTGCCATGTTTAATTATTATCATTGCTTTTTGGACTATTATGAACTCGGAATGACTGAATTACTGTTTAACAATAGGTTACATGTGCTGGTAAAGAATACAGATGAGAGGTCTGCACTGATTGTATTTGTTTCAAATTGTTTTTGAACCCAAAGAAGGCCTAAATGTATGTTTTGGGTCATTTTTCTGTAATTGGTAACATTTTAGAGATTGTAAGGCTCTGTATGTATTTATTTATTTTTTTATATATAATCGCAGATGTTACAGTAGACTATTTCGCATTATCATTGATCTACAGCTATAATCAAATCCTGTTCATAGAAAGGTTAGTAATTAGCATTTATACATAAGTATTTATGTATCTAAAGCTTTTGTTTAGTAAGAAGTGCTTCTCATACGATATGTGAACTTCGAGCGAGAATGACATTGACTGCAACTTTGTCGAACACCAGACCTACCAAAAGAGTACCAATTTGGCAGTTGAGACACAAGCCTGATAAAGGAGACCAGAACTGTACTGTGCAGAACTGCACTGTACCACTCAGTGGAAATGAGGCATACATGTATTTTAATGACATTTCCAATATTCTGTGATCATGGACTTTCTCTGGTATTGCTCTAAAGCTGTGTTCACGCTGGTAATGTAGGATGTCTACATTGGTTCCTGTGGTAATGACAATGCTGACTTAGGCAGGGAAGCTCAACCGCAACAGGGTTGTTATTACAGATGTTTTTATATAATGTGACATCATGTTGCCATTGCACTTGATTGGTACGTCTTATGAGGCAGAAATGTAGGAAGATGAAAGATGTATGCCACCTCTGATAACAACATCTCAAAGCTCTACATCAAAGTAACAACCTATGCAAAATTCTCTTCTTTCTGGAAATTTGATCTGACAGCCTGAATGAGGCTTAAAGGGACCGTTCACCCAAAAATCAACATTTCTTCATTGTATACTCTCCCTCAAGTTGTTCTAAAGCTGTTTTAGTTTCTTTCCTCTGTTGAACATAAAAGAAGATATTCTAAAGAATGTTGAGGAAAAAAACAACCATTGACTTCTAGGGGTGTAACGGATCACGGTTGATCCGTGATTCGTACGGATCACAACCCACGGTTCGGAACGCACGTGACTCGCAGATTAATACATATCCTTTAATTAGTAAAGATCGCCTCTCGCGTCATTCAAATCACATGTATGAAAGGATTTAAGCATTGCTGTAAAATATAATGATGACAGAAGAAGTTGTGGTAGGTTATTCGGGATGTGGTGAGTTTCATAGGTTATTAAAGGTGTTTTCTGTCACTACTTGTTTAGCCTCCATTAATGCATTCAGTGTAAGCTGCACAATCAATCATTAAAAGATCGGGATCTCAACACCCACGCAACAAAAATTATAAATGATGGTGATTTGCATATGTTTATTAATCCTTCGAATCGCTGCATTCAAATCTGTGTTTGAAAAACGCAAAAATCAAGAAAGAGATTCAATCTTTAGTCTTTTGAGTTAGTTATGAAGTTACAAACTGTCAAATAACACAGAAGTACTGAGATAAACATCATTGGTTTTATCTAAACTATAAACTTATGTAAAGATTAAAAACACCTTCATGAGCGCACACATCATGTGCTCAAAAATGAAAGTTGTAGGCAGCAATTACATTATTTAACCAAAAGGTGGCGACAACCAGCCATCAAAAATATGCCACTAAATAATTCTTCAAAAATGACACGTCTAGCAATGAAACATGAATTTTTGTGAGATTTGTGATCCGTTACATCACTATTGACTTCCATAGTATTTTTTTCCTTCCTACTATTGATGTCAATGGCTCCTTTTCCCCCATTCTTTAGTGTACCTTCTTTTGTGTTGAACAGAAGAAAGAAATTCAAATTGGAACAAGTTGAGTGAGTAAATGATGACTCTATATTGCATGAACTCACCCTTTAAGGTTTGTCACTAGGTTGTTTCTTGTGTGCATTAACTGTAATGCTGATGTAAAAACCCTTATTTGTCTCCTTTAGGTCACCAGTCTGGATTCTGCATGATTTGCGTGATGCAGAACCATATCATTCAAGCCTTTGCCAACACAGCTAATGCCATCAAACCCGTATCTTTCATCCGAGATCTGAAAAGTAAGAGATTCCACCCATCAGTACATTTCTCAACCAAATGTCATTTTGAGCTAAGAGAGGGTTACAGGATGTTTGTCTGATGACTACAGCGATAGCCTGTGACTAATGCTGGGTTCACACTGAACTAGGGCTGGGCCGATAAACGACATTATATCGAATCATGCTAAAATTTATGTCAAGAACTATAAGGTCTTGACTTTTTTTACTCTATGTTGATCTAAGAGTCAATCACACAGCAGAAATGTGCAACAATGGGGAAACTAGAAGTGTGTTGATATTATAGATGAATTTTCGGCCACCGAAGATTTATCGACTGACAATATGGTATGCCGTTTAATGGACCCTCTAATTTTTGTGGCTTCAGTCATTTGTTGAGGGTACACCTTTTAAATCTGGAAGCATTAACAACTTATATCGAAATATATATCGTTATCTTCAGTATGGAGATTTCAGAAGAAATAAGTCAAAATTAAGTGAACATTTCTAAAAATCGTCAAGTCAGTTTTGTTGTCAAATATGCTGAACATCTTGATATACAGCACAGATGAAATGATAGTCCTCTCAGCCTGCAGTGCAAACAAGCAATATATAAATATACAAAACAAAAGTGTCAATAGTGCAGGTAAGTGAGGTAGTGTGTAGTGCAAAAGAGTGGAATACGGGATATGCAATCCCTGGGAGGGATAATGTTCAAGTGCTGGGGGGGTCATCAGTCTGTGTTCGTAGTAGCCGGGGGTGGGAGCAGAGGGGGTAGAGCTGAGAGAGAGTTGAGTCTCCTGACCACCTGGTGGAAACTGTCCTTGAGCAAAAATATTAAAAATGTTCATAACATAATGCTATGTCCTCCAAAAACAACTTCTGCAGGAGACAAGTAGACATTATCATTGGGTCAGCCCCGCTTGTTGTCAAGGTAACGTTAGGTGATTCACAGACATACACACACACACACACACGAATGAACTTTATGAAATCTAAAGCTTGTTGTACATTGGTAGTTCACTTCTGTTATTTGGTACGATTGCATTCCTATCAGAAGTGAACCGGACCAGAGTTCAGCATCAACAGAACGCAGACCGACAACCACAAACAGACTAAAAAATAACGATCATACCTCCTAACAGCCAATTGCCTTTGAGAGCAAATAAGTCTCAAGTCAAGTCTTAAAGCAGGTGATGGAAGGTGCTTGTCTTATTGACGGTGGTAAGGTGTTCCAAAGCCCGGGGGCTGCAATGAACGCATGGCTGCATTCTGATTAGCATCGCCCGGTAGAAATTTGTCCCTATTCGTGCATTTTCATTGACCTTGTATGCAATTTAGTTGCACAAATACTTGGGCCCAATCCCAATTCTAACCCTTAAGGGGGTCGCACACCGAATGCGCCGCTCGACGCCCTGCCACGCACGCCATGCATTTCACAATTCTAAACAGTTTTCTATCAGGGTACGCACAACAGTACCGCAAGTCGGCGGCTGTCCGCGGCGCCCAGCTACAACTCAGGACATTGTTCGTGTTTCTGCCGCACCACAGAGCACCATCTGAATAGTTTCATTTTAAATAGCGTGGGAATGTGCATGTCTGGTGTGCGATACTTCCAACTGTCATCTGTGTGCCGTGTCGCGCATTTTTTTTTTGCGCATTCACATGGAGTAGGAGTGTCCCAATTCTCTTTAGCTTGAAAGGCGTAAGGGGAAGGGCTAGATAGCCCCTGAAACTGAGATTTTCCAGGACCACACTCGAAACCAAGGGGAACGAAAATTTCTAAGAATACACCAGCTACTACAACAACAACATGGCTACACACGAGTCAGGAGATGCACAAATTTAAGTATTTTTTGCATTATTAAGAATTTTTACAACAAACAAGCACATGTTTATTACATTTGTAATGGCATTCGTGTTTTCCGGTCATGCTTAAAAAAACCCCCCAAAAAAACCCCATTAAAAATCACATCTGACACTCGATACCCTGTCAAAAATGTCTAGTGATCGGGAATGATGTTTTTAAAATGCCTAGTTTACTGTTAATGTTGTTTTCTTGTGTTTAAATAGATTAATATGGCCACTGTGTAAATCACAGTACAGTTGCGAGCTCATTGCCACATTATATTATTATGATAACATGATATCGTTGCCTTCTGTGATTTCCTGAAGATACATCCCAAAAAATAATGCAACTAAAATAACTACTGCAGTCGACGTCGTCGATCTCATGAAATAAGAGATCCCGACGACATATGATGACGGGTTTTGTAATGGTGTACCATTTCTTAGGGGCAAATTTGAAGCCCCTCTCCTTCACACTCTGTTTCAAGGGCCAAGGGCAAGGGGTAAAAAATAGAATTGGGATTAGGCCTTAATTTCGCGTTTTGTGTGAACCTGACATGAGTGTTGAATCATAGCTTTTCTTCTCTGCTTCCTTACTTTTTTCCTATTAATTTGCTCAAATATCCTCTGACATAACCAGACCTTTTTTTTCTAATTCTTCAGAGATTGCTCGGCATTTTCGGTTTGGCAGTCAAGAGGACGCCCATGAGTTTCTGCGTTACACCATTGACGCCATGCAGAAAGCTTGTTTGAATGGTTATCCCAAGTAAGGCCAATGTCACAACTTATTAACTTTTGTTTTATTGTTTCAGAGAGAGAATAACAAGTCTGTTCTGTTCACAGGCTGGACAGGCAGACGCAGGCCACCACACTGGTCCACCAGATATTTGGGGGATATTTGAGGTCAAGAGGTAAGTTCAGAGGTCAATCTGACGCTCTGAGCTCCAAGCTCGAGTACATGTTATAAAATGAAAACTTGAACCTCATGTGTTTATTTTATTATTGGTTTTATCAATTTGCCAATGGTTATAATTCATATATATTAACTGTCACCCACCTTGGATGGATGGATTGATGGATAGACATTCAGATGGATGGATGATATTTTGATGGTTGGGTTGATGATAATCAGATAGACAAATGCATAATGGGTTGAATGAATGCATCATTTGATGGATCGATATTTGGAAAGATATCCTTTATGAATAGTATTTCACAGATGGATATGTGCAATCAAATGTATGGACAGATATTTGGTAATTTGCTAGATGGATAGATGTTTGGATAGACTATCAGACTATCATGTGAATAAATGGATGGATAGATTCAGTTATATAGATAATCGATGGATGTGGGAAATATTCAGATGTATTGATACGTAAGATGAATAGATGTGTATTCAAATTATTGGATGGTTATGTTATCAAATTGATAGATCTATAATGGATTGATGAATAGATATTTGGTAGATCATTAATTGTATGGACAATCAAATGGTTTGATCGATATTTGGATAGAATTGTAGATGGCTACTGATAAATAAAAAATCAGATGGATATAAAAATCCTGATACATGTTGGATAATCATAGAAGAATAGACATTTGGAAAGATTATCAAACGTATGGATAATCAGATGTTCAGGTATTCTCGATGCTTTTTGGATTGATCTATTGATTTTCAGATCGCCAAATGTGTTTTAATGGTTTTCAGTTAAAAATTTCTATTGTGAATAATTTCTCTGATGTAAATCTGAATTTTCAGCATTACTTCAGTCTTCATTGTCACATGATCAGACATATATAGTTATCAGTTTTGAAAACGGTTGTTTTGGCTTATATCAGTTAATGAAACGGCTTTTCTATGAAATAGAAATCATTTGTCACATAATACAATTATTTATTGCCATCTTTGACCAGTTTACTGCAGAATGCTGTTTTATTATTTTATTTTACAGACCTAAAACTTGTTGGATGGTAGCGTATGATGCATTTTTTATTGTTGTTATTTTTTTCTCTGTTTTTGCAGTGAAATGCTCCATTTGTAAAAGCGTTTCCGATACCTATGACCCTTACCTAGACATCGCTCTGGAGATTCGGGTGAGATTCAGAATTCAGTGATTCGGCCATCTCAGGATTATGAATGTTTGTTGTCCTAGACAGAAAAACATTTAATTTTATTTACATTTTTTTTTTTTTTTTTTCATTTTTATTTTTTTTTTTTACAGCAAGCAGCCAATATCGTTCGTGCTCTGGAGCTGTTCGTCAAGCCTGATGTTTTGAGCGGAGAGAACGCCTACATGTGTGCCAAGTGAGTAAAATACACACAATATCAGCAAAATGCGTTCACGCAGGCCAGTCAACTTCTAAATCCTGTACACCAGTATTTCCCAACCCTGTTCCTGGAGACACACCAACAGGACATATTTTGGATGTCTCCCTTATCTGAACCATTCATTTCAGGTTTTGGAGTCTCTTCTAATGTTCTGATGAGTTGATTCATGTGTGTTTGAATAGGTAGACGTAGAAAATGTGTACTGCCTTCAGGAGCAGGGTTGGGAAACACTGCTGTAAGCGACTGCTCAGAAAATGCCAGAGTACAGTTTTGTATCAGTTGTATTTTCCTACTCTAGATGTAAGAAGAAAGTCCCGGCGACCAAGCGCTTCACAGTTCACAGAACCTCAAATGTGCTCACGCTGTCTCTGAAAAGGTTTGCCAACTTCAGTGGAGGAAAAATTACCAAGGTATCGGCCTGTACACTTTAAGTCTGGGCTTTAAGTCTGTTATCAAGCCACTGATTGTTGGTTTTCTGGTAGGATGTCGGCTACCCAGAGTTCCTCAACATTCGTCCGTACATGTCCCAGAGCAGTGGCGATCCGGTGATGTATGGACTCTATGCGGTCCTCGTGCACTCGGGGTACAGCTGCCATGCTGGACATTACTACTGCTACGTCAAGGTGAGCGCAACACAGTGGCTTGAAATAAACAGTGTGTCTTAATTTAACCAAGTTAAGTTTCCAAGTTAAACGGTGTATAGAAAGAATATGATGATGGTAAAACAAGAATAGATTTTTTTCATTGGGATTTGAATTGGGTCTTTAACTAGTTCTGTGGTTGTACTGTGATTTCATGTTTGTACTATGACATTTTAAAACTTGTCTCCAAAATCATGAAAGTAATTTTTTGTAGACACACTTGCTTGTCATACTTTATAGTGCAAAAATTTGCCTCTGGAGTTGAAAATGTTAAGTTTAAAGACAGAAACTCTCTAATAACTGCATTATGTTGTGTTTACGTGTTAATAGACGAGTGAACATTTTGAATGTACTCGTTTCATTTGCTTCATATGCGTGTGAAATTCACTTCACAATAGACACTGCTTTGTGTCAAGGACGGGGCTTCTGTCTACCCAGTGTCTCTAGTTTCGTTGCTAAATGGCTAACATGGTTTTTATCGAGAGATTAGCTGTGCTTTATGTGCTTTAGGAAGGCTGAAAAACAGCGTAGATTCGTTCGGCGCCATGTCTGAGTGCACTAGATCCTTTCAGAGGTGCAGCCAGCTTTGTGAGTTCATCAACTCCTCCAGAAACTACACCTGGATGATGGAAGCTTTCCGCATTGCTTCCGACTGAGCCGAGCCCAGTTTGATGAGCTGTTGTCCAGTGTCAGCAGCAGAATTTCCCCTCGGGACACCAACAACAGGCGCTGCGTCATAATCACGCCCATAATAGAGCAGCTCCTGATTGGTTAACGTGGCACGAATGTCCACTAATGTTCAGATTTTCCAACTCAAGCAATTCGTGTGTCAAACGCGCAAATCGCTTAATTCATTCGCACAAATTTCGTCATTTGCGCCGCAGATGTCTATTTGCATCTTTGCGACTTAACATGTAAATTACTCGCGCTTGACGCTTCATCCGTGTCTGGTGTGAACGCACTATTAGTCTTCTGTCAAATGGCCACTTCTCTGAAATGGCAGCACTGCACATGCATGTAATTCACTCATGTGTAATTTGTCTCTCTCATAGCTATATTAATAACTGCATTAGTCTGCTGTCAGTGGATCTATGCGGCTGCATTTGCATTGCATGGTTCAAGTGACCCAATTATGTTTTTTAATTACTTTTTTCTCCGATGTGGCAAAGATCGGATATGGCCCACATACATGTAAGCAGGAAAATAAAATCACATAGATTCCGATATAATCAGATCAGATTCAGGTCTCTTTCATATTTGAAAATGTATCCGATATGAATCGGATGCGTGTCTGCAGTGTAAGTAGGTAGATCGGATTTTAAGCTGTCAATGCGAGTCACACCTTATTGAAAAAACAGTAGCAAATGACATAAACTGTGATGCTTTCATGTTGCTGCATAACTCTGTTTGAAACCATTACCTTCTCATATACAAGGACAAAAAAAGCAATAAACAATATAAAACTATTGGACAAGTTACTTGAACCAAATGAACATGACATTAAAATGCTGAATGGTCGAAAAAAAAGTATATATTAAAAGAAGATTTCCAAATGAGAACTTTTCTGTCATAAACTATATAAAATCTATATTAAAAAAATGCTGAGTCGAGAGCGAGAAATAACAGTGTTTAAGGATGCTATATCCTTGATATCTGTCTGTCTGTCTAACGAGCCACTTTTAAAAGATGTAAGCGGGTCATCATAAAATTCGGATAAGTCACAATATCGGATCTGTGTAAACGCAGCCTACTTATTAGTAGCTCAAAATGACATTTTGGATTTTACCATTTAGTTTTTGGTTGAGAAACTAGTCCTGCACACAGGAGAACAAACTGTCTAATTCATGTTCACCAGCAGAATTTGTGGTGATTCTGATTAGTAAGTCCGATCAGCATTGAGCCGTTTTAGTTTCTTTGATAACTACTAAACTGTACATTTCACTACAATCTATGCTAACCTGCTGCCACTACTTCCAAAGTCTTAAGTTAAAAGAGCTCATTGTAGACTTAAAACAGTTAATTAAATGTTATGGCTTTGGTATTTTATTTTGTCAAGCATATAACCTTTTAATAGGCAGCTAGAAGCTTGAGAGACTTTTGTCAGAAGATCAAAGCTTACTTTGTGGAACCATGTTTAGGTTGGCTCATAGGTTGTTGCTTCATGCTGTGTTTAAGTTTCTATTTTCAATTGATTTGATTTAATATTCCACTTCATGTGTCCTGTCATAGGCCAGTAATGGACAGTGGTACCAGATGAACGACTCCATGGTTCATTCCAGTAACATCAAGGTTGTGCTTAATCAGCAGGCGTATGTGCTGTTCTACTTGAGGTACAGTTCATGCTCCTCCATCTGATGTTCATGTTACTGTATAGAGCAGAATCGCCTCATTCACACACTCGCGTGTTTTCTGTGGTAGGATCCCTGAAAAGAAAAACACAGATGCTTCAAATGCAAAGCAGAACATGGTGCATTCTGGGAGAACTAATATGACAACGGAGCAGCTGAAGAAAAGCACACTTAATGGACCTTTGTCTTCTCCACAGGTCACAAAGGTGAGCACTTCTGACACAATCTGGACATGCAAACAAACACATTTTTCCAAATAGGGTCGTAGTATAAGTTGTATTGATAGTCAAACGTCAATATTTTATATTATTTTACAAAATTGTATTATATTAAAGTCAAAATGTTGAGAAAAATAAAATGCAAACAAAGAACATTGTTACCCATACAGAAGTAATGTTCAATGCAAACAATATCACAATTGTTTTGATACTAAAGCATAAAATTACTATAATATGGTTGCAGATGCTAAGTGAAACATGCTAAGTGAACATCTGAAAAACAACCTTACAGTTAGTTATTCTCCGTTGAAAATGTGCTTTCCGGTCGGAGTCTCTATTTTTGTTTTGGTCTCTGTAACTCCACCTACTGCCAGTTTACCCAATAGAATTTCAGCACCATGGGTTGCCTTGGCGGATACAGTGTATTTCATTTCAGTCACAAAGGCTGCCTCTATGTATGCCAAAATTTCGACCTCCGCAGGACAGAAGCAGCCTCAAAAATGAGACCGATTCTGAATTATAACGTCCATATGAGGTCGTTTTCAATCTGCAAACAATGAAAGTATTACAAATGTAAATTTTAGCAGAGCAGTTTACTGTGTAGTGCTGGGTTCACACCAAACTCAGTGTATGTGCAGTATGTTTTTCGCCTTAAGCTAATTTTTCGACAATTTGAACTGATTTCCATGCGTTTGCTGCAAATGTTGTGCATTTCAATTCATTCCTGCCATACGGTGTAAATTTGCCTGTTCATGCATTTGCATTCGCTTGAAATTTACTTGTCTGAAAACTTTCACTTTTGTCTTGCTCGTGTTGGTATCATCGGTCTGACAACCTGTGTGTGAATCAGTCTGAGGAGCTGGGTAAGGGGAAAAAACATCCAATATTTTGAATCTGGCCTACATACTGCATCAATTCTACATACTGCACCTTTAAATTGTGGAATGAAGCATCAAGCGCAAGTGATTTGCATGTTAATTAATGCCAAAAATGGGAATAGACATCCTGCGGCACAAATGATGCGATTCGTACGAATGTTGCAGCGCAAATTGAGCATTTTGCGCGTTTGATGGGCTTAACATGCGAATCGCTCAAGTTGGAAAATCTGAGCTTTAGCGGACATTCACGCCACATTAACCAATCAGCAGCTTTCTCTAGTATGGGCATGATTATGACATTGCGCTTGTTGTTGGTGGTGAGTAAACTAAAATGTTCACGCGTCTATTTATGCACGAATATCACAAAGTTTAATAAAAAAGCTTTTATTTTAATTAACTACATTTCTAATCTTAAGTAAAAGTTAACTTTTTTTTAGAGCATGATCAAAGGGTACAGTGAAAGATATTTACATATTGTTTGTAAAATTAATTGGAAAACTAACAAGATTTTTTAGGTTCTTTTAAAATGAGCTAATAAAGAACAGTTCATTGTCTGCACCATAAAGATGTACATTTAGAGAACAATGATGTACTGTACCCTTCAAATTGTATTATCCATTGTGTTATTTTCACCATATATTATGTAGTGCTCAGCATATATGCGTACACCCCTCACAAATCTATCTTTTAAATTCATATTTTTTATAGGAAGCTATAAAATATTATATTTATGCATATACATTAGTTTAGTCAGTACTGAAACCAAATCTGGAGCTAATCTAACAAAATAACTTGCGTTAACGGTCCAAAAACTAGTACACTCAAATTTATGTTATAGGCTTTATGAAGTAAACTTGAGAAAAAGGAGTTTCCGTCTAGAAGCCACTGCCACACTCTGTCACCTGCATAGAATCTTTGTATTAAGGTGTTGTTTGTTCTGCAGAAGCTGGATCCGGCTCAGCTGAGAAAGATTCAGTCAGTGGATGGAGGTCTTGGTGTTCCTGTCGCCAGGAGCTGTTCGGGACTTCAGTCGCCGAAGCTGTCTAACGGGACGAGCAACTCTCATGCCTTGCTCAAGCCGGCCAGTGGACCCTCGCTTATAGGGGAACCCTTGAAGAAGGTGAAGAAACCCACAGCTCAGCCTCAGTCCCGCAGCAGCACTCCTGCTCCATCCAGCGGCCTCCACAAAACAAACAGCAAACAACTGCCATCATCTACCTCACTCAAATCTCTGTCCGACTCTTCCTCAGCAGACACCTCCTCCTCCTCCGAGTCCAGAGTAAGTCTCC
The DNA here is from genome assembly GCA_903798125.1 of Danio choprae. NCBI lineage: Eukaryota > Metazoa > Chordata > Actinopteri > Cypriniformes > Danionidae > Danio > Danio choprae. Next base: position 2,101,161 of record CAIGQW010054150.1, on the reverse strand, counting down.
AGACACTCAAGTGTGTGTGTTGTCTAGTTTTCACTGACTGGTATGGTTCAGTATAGTATGGTTTGGTATGATTCACCCTAATCAGGCTTGTTTCATCTGTCGTATGAAGAAGAATAACTGAAAGTTGTACTGGCCTTTAAGATATCATGTCTTTTGCGTGCTCAAGTTAATTTTTCAAACGTAAAAATAGAGAGAGGAAGTGCCACCACTCGCTCTTTCTACATGTTTAGATGTGACATGCAAACAACAGTGGTGGACATGCAGCAGATCCTGTTCTTCCTGGCATGTAGAGCTGTTTGTCACAAGAAAACGACAAGCTTTGTTTGACCAGAATTGAAAGAAAATGGTTTATTTCAACATTGTATTTCTTTATTCCAAAATGAATTAAATTGATTATTTTCTTCAAACCTATATAAACAATATCCCATAATGACACTCGTGAGAGAAGTTTGAAATCTTTCAAATAAAAACATACGTCATCAAAAAATATTCAAAGTCTTTACTTCATACTTTTTTGAAGCACATTTGACACCAATTACAGCCTCAAGTCTTTGAGTGTGAAGCTACAAGCTTGCCATGTCTATTTTTAGGCAGTTTTCCCATTCTCAGAATCTCTCAAGTTTAATCAGGTTGCATGGGGAGCACTGGTGCACAGCCATTTTCAGATCTCTCCAGAGATGTTCAGTAGGGTTCATGTTTTGACTCTGGCTGGATTCATTTGGTCATTTGGCTGTGCTGAGGATTGTTGTCCTTTTTAAAGATTAACTGTTGTCCAGAACAGTCTGGGTTTTCTTCAAGAATCTCTGTTTATCACTGCATGCATGTCTCCCCATCCTGATGAGTCTCCCAGTTCCTGATACTGAAAAACATTTCTACAGCTGATGCTGCTCAACCATGATCACTTTAGGGATTGGCAAAGTGATGAGCAGTGCCTAATATCCTGCAGAAAGAGTTTGATCTTTGTTTCATCAGACCAGAGGATTTTATTTTTCACAGCCTGAGAGTCTTTCTAGTGCATTTTGGTCAAAGTCCAGACGTCTTATGTCCCTTTGCTAAGGAGTGTCTCCATTTGGCCATCTGGATTGGTGGAGTACTTCAGAATTAGTTGTTCTCCTAGAATGGTCTTTTCTCTCCACAGAGAAACTCTGGAGCTCTTTCAGAGTGACCATTGAGTCCTTGGTCTCCTCCCTGACCAAGGCCCTTTTCCCCTGATCCTTCAGTTTGGCCGGCAGTCGCTTTAGGAAGAGTCCTGATAGATCCAGACTTCCATTGGTGGATGATGGAGGCCACTGTGCTCATTGGGAACTTCAATGATTAAGTAATTCTGTACCCTTCCCCAGATTTGTGCTTTGATGCAATGTTGTCTCGGAACACTGACCTTTCCCTGGACTTCATCTCATCTGTGCAGATTATAAACATTCAGACTGTCGTTTCACAATGAGAGGAATGGTTGTACCTCATCTACTGACCGATGTACAGCTCTATCTCACTTTTGCTAATTGTTTATTTAAATCTAGTAACTTTTGGTGTCTCATGTTGAGCAAAATCATTGATGCAGATAGTGACTTCTCTTTGACTAGTTGGTATCTGCAGGATTTACACATCACATTTTGGTTGCGGTACTTCTCGCTTAGAACCTGACTCGAGGTGGCACTAAAAAAGGAAATGCCAGAAGCTCTACACAGTGGAAAGCTCTCCAAGAGGGAGCCTTACCAAACCATATCATGATGTACCATGCAGTGGAAAGCACCATATATCATGTAGATATAGTAAACATTTAAATGAAGAATGTTTTTCCACTGAACACCATGTTCAAGTATGAAGATTATAATGGTACATATTGAGTCATAATGACAGTACACTGGTTTATGAAAACGGTTTGATGTTTTATCTCTCTTTCAGGAGTCTGTTGGTACAAGGAGTGCTCCTGCTGGAGACCCATCAAGTCTGAACAGTCCAGCATCTCCAGCCAAGAGCACTGAGGAGCAGAAGAAACTCAAACCGCAGGCCCTCACCAATGTCACATCAGAGCCTATCAGCACCATGTCGCCACCGCCTGCCAAACGGCTTGCCCTGTCAGCCAAGAAGGTCAGTCTTACTGCTGCGGTCTCTGTTCATCTGCTAGCGCTTTCAAGATTGTTTGTGTGTTTGCCTTACCATGTTTGTCCACTTCATTCCTCCTTGACAAACAGGTATTAATTTAAAGACCAGTTCAGTCTGGAATGCTAGTTTTTTTTGTTTCTAATGCCAGCCAGTTATAATCCTGTATTAATAATACGTTTAATTCTCAGCTCATGTCTGTTTTGTCAGTTTGCAGTTTTCACTGCTGTCCTTTTTAAGATTTTCTTTTCTTTTTTTCTTTTTTGATTTCTAACAATTTCTAATTCTTCTCTGCTACACTTTCTTTTTTTCCTTCCCCATTCCTATTCTTTTTTCTTTCTTTCTTATTTTGTTTGGTCTTGATTATCTCTTCCCCATATGGGTCCCTTTTGTCATTGTCACGTTTCATGGCTATGTTTTGGGGATTATTTTTTTTTTATTTAAAATTTTTTTTAGACCACAAAGTTTTTATTTATGTCAATAACTGCAGGCCAGTGTCCGGCAGAGCCTGAGCAGCAGCATTGAGGCTCGGCCCCCTTCATCTCTTCATCTGTCCAGTGACCCCACACACTTTCTCAGCCCAGCCTCGCTCCACCCGCGCCACAGGTACTGTCCTGATGCATACTTTCAGTGCAAAGTCACAAGTTTATTTTAGCGCTCAACCACACGTCTTGTGCAAATTCACTTATAGTCTGTTCAGAAAAATTAAAGCCATTTTATTTTAACCATGATCATGCAGAACTTAATTTGAAACTTCTAGTTTTATCTGTCTTGATTTGATTCCTAAAACCCAAAACTTGATCTTTTAGTCTGTGCTGTTTCAGTTAATTAAACCATCACTAGACCTTACATAGTGCACCTCCTATACATGAGTCATAAGAAACTTTGTGTTTTGTTATTTTTGATAAGAAACCAACTCTCCTTGTTCAAATTACGAAATTCCCTCAGCTGTCACACAAAAAGTAGGTTGCCTTTTCATTTTCATTCCAACTTCTCCCATTGACTTGTAAAAATTAAAGTAGTGACAGGTGATTTTGATGTATGTCTAGAATTAGTTGCTTGAAGTGTTGAATATTTAACATTTATGCCAGTAAATGTGTCATTATACCTAAAAGCTATGTCATTATACCTTTAATGCTATATCAAACGTATACACACACTACAATAATGCTTTTTATTGAAATGACACATGCTGACAACACTTCTAATACAATTGATGCACTTCCCAAACCATTTACTAGTGACAGTACTTTAGAGAGGCATATTTTACGTCTTGCTTCATTCTGTTCATGTTCGTACCAAAGCACTTTTGACATCTCAACTTGTAATAATGAAAATGTTTGTGTATTTGGCTCAGATTTTCACCTCATTCGTTCAGCCTTCAGTCTCCACCTTCAGCTCACCTTTCTAAAGATTTGAGTCCCCTAAAACGGCCCTCCTCCACAGTGGAGCCACTCGCTCCTGCTCCTTCTCTGCAGACCAATGGCCATCTGCCACCCAGTTCACCCAGACCAATTCAGAGCCAGAACTTGTCAGCCTCAACCAAACCACTTCTCGCCAGTCCTGTACTAAAAAACAAGAAAAGGAAACTAAAACGATCACATTCAGAGGTGGAGCAGGGTGACCTTACAGCCTCAGCCCCTGAAGAGCCAAAGTTAAAAGCTGAAAACCAGAAGAAGAAGAAAAAGAAGAAAAGGAAAAGGGAAGCAGAGGCAGATGATCTTGAGGGACAGAGCGAGAGTGCGCAGTCCCATCTTGAGCCCCATCAAGATGATGACTGGTGTCTTGGAGAAACATGGAGCATCAGCTCTGCAGCCAAAGGAGATGGGTTTAAGCTTTCTGAAGTGGAGGAGATTCAGCAGACCAAACCTCAGTCTGTGCCTGAGAAACACTCCAACCTAAAGAAGAAGAAGAAAAAGAAGCACAAACTTGCTGAGCAACTGGAAGATCTCAGGAATGGAGCCGCATCTTCAAAGTGGTAAATCATTGTTCGATTGCAATAATACCTGGTATAACATTCAATATTTTACCAATGTCAAATGATAATTTCACCACCCACCATATGAACCAAAGAGGTCATATTAGAGGATCTAAATTGTATTGTTTTGTCAGTATCCCTTTTTCTCAACATCCTTTATTAGACTTCTAGGTCAGGCAAACGGTCAACACCTTATCATACAGTGCTCATCAGTGCCCTTGGTGATTGAACTGTCTCACGCACTCAGTGCTTCAGGGCACTGTAATGAGTGTAGTGAGTATCAAGCTAGATCTATTTGTGTCGCATGTCATACTTCCCCACAAAGATTATGGGTTTGGGACTACATTATCAGCTGGAATCTCCAATGAATAGGGTGGATTTGAGAACATTTGTAATCTCAAGACAACCCCCTGATTAAGAAGTCCTGATACCCATATGTTTTTTCCTGTGGTGCCCTCAAAAGAATGTTCTGCCAGTCCCACCACTCTCTGTATTTCAGGGTGCAGTGATTTATTTATTTTTCTCAGCGAGGTTTGAGCTTTCTCACACATTAAATCAAAATAGAGATTTACTGCTTGAAGATTCCTGCAATGAGAACAGAGCAAGGACCATCATTATCTTGAAGAAGACTTTGGCAGGGTAGTTCTTTTGTCAGAGATATCAGGCTGGTGAGGGTAGACCCCTCTGAAGGAGCAGTACACACCATGTTATAAGGTGTCTGTATTCCTTGGGTGCCCACAGGAGTCTTTCCAACCTCAATGATTTGAGGAGCAGTGATCTTCAACTGGGCCAGTTTGTCACTGCCGCACAATTTCAGAAACTGTTGAGTCTGATGAGAACAGTGTCTAATGGGACATTTTTGTACTGTTATACATGAAACCTCTGCATTGGTGACTCAGGACCAAGGTGTTTTCCCCAGGGGGAAACCCATTTTGCATGATCAAGGCCTTTAGACTTGTGGAAGAATTTGTTTGGGTTTTTTTCTCTCTGATCTCAGGAGACATCATGTAGTACGTCTTCCATCAGTGGGGTCTACTGTCACATCCCCTTTGCAAGCTGCCCTCCAGGTGGCTCTCATATTTTCTCTCTTATTACTTTGCAGCTGAATTGATGAGATTTTTCTGTATCCAAGATCAGTGTACGTCATTAAGCTCCTCTATAATGTGCCTTGAGAATGTCCCTGTGGTGTAAAACGAGATCAATTTATTTGTCTGTTTTGGCATTTAATTAGGAATTACCTGCATCTATACAAATATGAGATATGACCTATGGCCAAGGTCCAAGGTTCAGATGTTGATGTCTCAGGTTGCCCATGTAAATCTGGTTCCCTGAAATGGAACGATACGTTGCATCTCTATCATACTTCCTGCATGCCTGTGATTGACTAGTTTCGTGACTAGGCTAATCAAAAGCTAACTCTGTTTGGTTCAGGCATCCTTTATTGCTTCCTTGTCATGAAGTCTCGCGCTACTTCATCAAGCTACATTTGGACACACCACCACATCCACAACACATACCACCTCCCATGCAGTGTCTTGTTCTCTCTCTCATGTTCTAAGTCAGAAATTACAATGAGGCTGCTTTGTGCAATAGAAAATTACAGTGATTGATACATTTATGGTTTAATATAAAATGTTGTTAGAGGAGTATGGTTATTGTAACTTCATTGATTTAAATGTGGCAAATGACTTATTCTTGTCTTGCAGTGCTGTTGTAAAAGAGGTTGGTGATGCTTATGTGAAGACCGAGGACCTAAGAAAGACCAAGAAGAAAAAGAAAAAGAGAAAACAGAAAGATTTCCAAGAAGAGAATGAAAGGCAGAGCAATGGAGGAACTCTTCACATAGATCTTCGAGAGACGAATGGAGTTGAATCTAGTGAGATGAGCAATACGGACAAGAGGAAACTTGATAAATCAAGAGCAGGTTAATATACATGCTGCTGTCTTTCATACACATTAGACCTTTTTTCTTTTAGTAATTAAAACAAATCACATTTCGGTTTAAAATAATGTTATTTAAGCATTTGGTTTCACTAGATATAACCTCATTCGACTAATATGTTTTTTCTTGATGGGCTTATAACCTTAACTCATGAAACATCCAAAACTCTTTTCAATGTACACAAGGACTGTTTTTCTTAAATATTGTTCACACATTTGTCTAAATCTGTGTTAGTGAGCACTTCTCCTTTGCCGAGATAATCCATCCACCTCACAGGTGAGACATATCAAGATGGCCTCACAACCGCAGACCAAGTGTAACAACACCAGCCCAGGACCTCCACATCCAGCATCTTTAACTCCAAGATTATATGAGACCAGCCATCCAAGAAAGCTGCTATTGCAATTGTTTTTCTTAACCAAAGAATTTCAGCACAAACTGTCAGAAACTGTCTCAGGGAAGCTCATCTTCATGCTCGTTGTCCTCATCGGGGTCTCAACCTGACTGTAGTAGGGCAAATGCACACATTCAAGAGTTTCTGGCACTTTGGTGAGGTGGTCTCTTCATGGGTGAATCCCAGTTTTCAATGTGGGGCAGATGGCAGACAGTGTTTGGTTGTTTGTTGACGTGACCTATTGTGACACCGGGGGTTAGGGTATGGGGAGGCCTATGTTCCAGTTCCTGCCAATATCCAGCAACTTTGCATTGCCATTAAAGAGGAGGTGACCATCATTCCACAGGCCACAATAAGCAACATAGACGACTTTATGAAAAGGAGATGTGTAACACCTCCCAATATAGTAAAACTGCACATTTTAAAGTGTCCTTTAACTGTGGCTAGTCTAAGGCACACTTGTGCAATAATCATGCTGTCTAATCAGCATTTTGAAATGCCAGACCTGTGAGGTGGATGTATGGATGAGAAGTGCTGTGGACTCGTAGGATTTTACAAACATTTACCAGCAGGTTTAGGATTATTCAATGCTCTGTTTAATTGACATTAATACAATTAAGCCATGAAGTGCAAAGTTGACTACATAAAATTTTCCTGTATTGACGCAATATTGCCTTCTCTGGTTTTTGGTTTCAGCTGCAGTGATTGTTTGGGACAGTCAGGTTCAGGATGGTTTTAAGCGCAGCCAGAATCATGAAGAAGCAGAGGACGTGTTTGGTAAAATCGCCTGTGCTGCTCCTGTTTGCTGGGACGGCAAGAAAAGCTGTGATGTGGTTCAGGAGCTCCTCAAGAACTCCTCTGATAAAGCCTATGGAACTGAGGGTGAGCTGTCAATCAAAAACTTTTTTTCTTTCCTTTCCCTGATAGTCAGGCACGCTCGCTCCTGTTAGTGTTGTCAACCTGACAACCAGTGTTTTTGCGTTGAATCGTCAAAGGAGGGGCTGGCTAAAAAAAGTGTTTTGAATTTGGAGTGCAATACCTAGTTCAACCACTGGGTGTCAATCTTACATACTGCACCTTTAAAACTAACTGTATTTAAAATACCTCATCTATCCAGACGTAACTCATTCCACAAAGCCACCTCAGAATTTTTAAAAGACCTAAAACACGTTTCCACTTGTTACTGTTTTCATCAATATGTAACCTATAAATATTTCTCTTAACATCGTCAAAAAATCCTTTACAATCTACTGAAGTTCTCATCTGAATGCTTGACTAAAGAATGCTGAATGCTTGTTTCGATAAGCTGAAATATTGACTGTTTTGAATCATTTTATCCATCAGTTCTCAGTTGGGAAGGCGATCCGTCACTCGTCAGCAGAGACGCCGTCGAGGATTCCCGCTACGCCAAAAACCTGACTGTCATTGACGAGTGGGACAGCGAGTTCGACAGCGGAAAGGTGAGGAATGAAACTGACTCCTCATATGTTCTGTGCTTAAAAGTCATTTAAAGCAAATCTCAGACTAATAGTCCACTGTAGATAGCAAAACTACCACTAGTAGTATGTCTGTAAACTGAGTGTAAGTTTAATCATAGAACACAACATCCCATTTCAGTTTCTGCATGAAATTTAAGTTTGCAAACGTAAGTTTATGCACATAGAAAATGCTTTACATGCAAGTAAAGTGCTTTAATGTTTCAAACAAAGAACTTGCACTTAAATACCTTGTTTCAAATAACAAACTATCTATGTGTATGTGTTATATTAAGTATTATATATGAAGTGTGTGGACCAAGTCGTTTAATTTGCCTCATTTGAATAGGTGAAGAAAATTAAAAAATACCGAAAGGACAGGAGGTGGAATGGAAACGTCTTCCAGAAGATCCAGGAGCACCGTAACATGTGGTCTGTGACGGGAGGCAGACGGAGCAGTCTGGGCTATCGACACTCAACGGTGCTTCACCATGATTTCCTCATTTCTCCCCCGATTTAAACTAGAAAGATATTTTTTGGCCAGTTTACAAGAATATTCTATTATTATTCATAGTTTTGGATCCATGTTGTAATTTGTAACACTTAAGTCTGATTGTAAATGAATTCACTGTATTACTTGAATATACAATATTCAACATTTGAGGTTTATGAAAGTTAACTAAAACTATTGAACAATGTCCAGTCTCATCTTATTTTGAAAAACATATCTGATTCACTTCAAAGGTTGACTACTGTATGCTGAGTTTTATTTTAGTTAAACATGAACAGTCTGCTTGAGGAAAACCATTTGGTCACAGTAATCACATTTAATGAGAGGTCCTGCATACAAGAGTGTGTTTGGCGTACGTTGTTGTTTCAGCAGTTTCATGATAAAATGCATGTCTTAAAGAAGATTTTATTTATTAATGTTTTTATAATGTTTTTAAATGCATTTGTTTGTTTTTATTCATTATTTTTGTTTGTTTTATTTATTTTTAATTATTTGTTTATTTAGTTATATTTTATATTTATTTTTATTTATTTGTATATTGTATTTGTTTTTATCTGTTTATTTTTATTTGTTTATATTGTTTTATTTGCATGTATTTATATTTGTTTCTTTATTTTTATTTGTTTATATTCTTTATTTATATATTGTATTTGTTTTTATATTTTTATTTATTTGTTTCTTTATTTTTATTTGTTTATTTTAAAAATAAATAATAAAATAAACAAGCAAATAAAAATATAAAAACAAATAAAATGTATAAATAAATAAAAATAGATAATAAATATTTATTTATATATTTTGTTCATTTTTATGTATTTTATTTTAGTTTTTATTTACTTATTTATATATTTATATTTGTTTATTTTTATTTATTTTATTAGTTTATTTCTATTTATATTGTTTATTTGTTTTTTTTTAATTGCTTTATTTACTTATGTATTTATTTTTATTTTTTAATTACTCGTTTTATAAATGTTTATAATAAATAATTTATTTAACGTACAAACCAAACTACTAGTGTGAACACACCCAAAATAGACCATTAGTGTCAACTAGGAGAATATGAACATTCATGCATGTTAATAACCATCAGTTTTTGTTTTTCAGTTTTGAGAAGCGGGTCCCAAGCGCGTGCCGTGACCAGACCAGTTGCCTTATTGGATCAGAAGCAGTCAGACCTGTCTCGGATTCTCCCGAAGAACACAATTTACCCAGAATGCAGCAGTACTGTGAAATAAAGCAATGAGGCTGAGGCTCTCTCTTCAGGCCGTCTGAAATCCACAATATATTCCACTAATGGTGCCCTTATGATCTTAGGGTCATAATAAATGTGAGTTTTCACCCTGTTAACCTTTCATGAGCTCAGCTACACTTATGGAAACAGGAACAAATGTTTTAAAGGACGGTTCCAGCTGAAATGGCCAATGATCCAGACCCATTTCTCATTAAACGTGGGAAACTGAAGCTGCCACCTGCTAATGTTTTAAAGCAGAACGTATGTTCTCTCCTTATCCAATCATTTAGTTTTGTCATATTTAAGCCAGTTCTTGAGTCATGTTTATCAGTTATCTTTCATTTTCCTCAGACGCTCAGCCCTGGCGTTCTGCATTACAACACAATACATCAAGACCGTTTGCTTGAATGCTACTTTCCCTCATCAAATCCACATTTGCAGTGATCAGAGAACATTTCTAAAGTGATCTGACTCTATTGTGACCATTTCCAGTCTGACAACATGTCTTTTATGCACAAAAACGCTGCATACGACAATGCAATACATTTCATCCATGTGAGACAAACAAACAAACACGGGCCTTAACACAAACCACTGTGTTTTTGCCAGGAGGGCTGAAATAGCTAATAATTAGACTCTGGATCTGCTTGTTTGAGTTAGCGTTCCCCCATCCTGCATCTTTTTTTTTTTTTTTTTTTCTACTCTCTATGCAACTCCAGTCAATCCCATGGATGGTCAGTCCTGGGAGAAACTCTTCAAACGCTGGTCCAAACGTCATCTGCGTGAGCTGTAAAACACCCCGTCGTCCGTGTCCGTTCACAGTCCTTTTCTACATCGGGTGGCGAATCTGCTAATAATCCACCGCAGAGCTGTCATAGGAGTAAAGCAATGTTGAAGTTTTCCGTTTAGGACATTGTACAGTCCACCTTGTGCTCTCTGTGATTCCCGCCGATCACTCTTGTCACGAATTTGGTTTTGGTTTTTAGAAAAGTTGCCTTGGTTTAATTTTTAAAGAAACGAATAGAACATATTGCAAATTCTACTTATTAAAACATGTTAAATGCACATTGCTAAAGTGAAGCCTAATGTATTTAAGGTTTGTGGAAATGTAAATGAGGAATTTTATTAACCAGTAGGTGTGTGTGT
>CAIGQW010054150.1:2009843-2025360 GCA_903798125.1 Danio choprae | reverse complement strand
GAAATGCGGAACGTTAAATACGGAAATGCGGAACGTTAAATACGGAAATGCGGAACGTTAAATACGGAAATGCGGAACGTTAAATACGGAAATGCTGAACGTTAAATATGGAAATGCGGAACGTTAAATATGGAAATGCGGAACGTTAAATACAGAAATGTTTTATCGTTAAATACAGAAATGCGGAACGTTAAATACTGAACTGCTGAACGTTAAATACAGAAATGCTGAACTTTAAATACTGAAATGCGGAACGTTAAATACAGAAATACTGAATGCTGAAATGTTTAATGGTGAACTCTGAAATGCTAAACATTAAATGCTGATGCTGAAATGTTGAATGTTAAATACTGAAATGCAGAACATTGGCTCAGTGGGTAGCACGTTCGCCTCACAGCAAGAAGGTCGCTGGTTCGAGCCTTGGCTGGGTCAGTTGGCGTTTCTTTGTGGAGTTTGCATGTTCTCCCCGTGTTGGCGTGGGTTTCTTCCGGGTGCTCCGGTTTCCCCCACAGTCCAAAGACATGCAGTATAGGTGAATTGGGTAAGCTAAATTGTCCGTAGTGTATGTGTGGGAATAAGAGGTTTAACCAACCAATAGGTTTAACCAACCAGCCAGTAAGTCATTTTTATAATTTAAAGCAGTGTTTCTCAACCATGTTCCTGGGGGACCACCAGCACTGCATGTTTTGGATGTCTCCTTTGTCAGTCACACCCATTTCAGGTCTTTCAGTCTCTGCTAATGAGCTGATGTTCTGAATCAGGTGTGTTTGGTTAAGGACACATGGAAAATGTGCAGAGCTGGTGGTCCTCCTGGAACGTGGTTGAGAAACACTGATTTAAAACATAGTTAAATTTAGCACGATCACTTTTTTTCTGCCATATATATTTGTGTAAGTGTTAATGGAGCAAAAATAATATAATGCAAACCTTATTTTGGCATTTTATTTTTAATAATCGAATCTAAAATCACTCATGCAAACTTATTTTAACGTGGACCTCTAATCTTTGACCCATTTATATGAATGCATGTAGCTGATGGTTTCCATGCTGTTGTTGTTGGCGGGTTGGGTGTATGAGAGTAGGTCTAGTTAGAGCTCTTTCACACAGTGCGGGTGTGGACCGTTTAATCCACCGCATGAGAAAGACACCTGACAGGAAATGTCACCTCATGATGAACTCATTTGTCCAACATTGTAAGTCATCCTTCATTGTAAGTCCAACAATCATAGCACAGTGCAGCTGAGGATTATGGGAAATGCAGTGCAGTTTAATAACTACTGCGTGAGCTGCCTGTTGAGTTTTGAGTGTAAACTGGGACGATGTTGACTTTTTCTCAGCTCTGCTCAGTTTCCTGTCTGTGTGCTGTTGATTATCATGTGACTTCCTGTCGTGTCCTCAAGGCGCTGTGTTTACCAGGTGAAGGGCATGTGGGGTGATGAAGTTGTGTGTACGCGTTCACACCATCATTGCAGATAGATACAGGATGGAGAAGTTTTAGTATATGAACCACACTTTGCAGCTTCTGTGAGGGGATTGCGTTCACAGTTCAGTACTGTACTGTACTGTAAACCCTGTGAGATCAGAAAAAAAAGAAAACACCTCTTATGTTTCACTGAGCAATGTCTGTCCACATAAATTACATCTGTAACGCATAACTAGATGTTCATTGTTGAAACAGTGGTGAGGTTTCAGTAACTTTAAAACTACAAGCTTTTGTCATTGTTGTTACTTCAAATCAGTGTTCAGGGTGTTCGTGGGGTCTTAACAAGTCTTAAAATGTCTTCAATTCATTCATTTCCTTCGGCTTTTGTATCAGGGCTCGCCACAGCAGAATGAACCACCAACTATTCCAGCATATGTTTACGCAGCAGATGGCCTTTCAGCCACAACCCAGTACTGGGAAACACCCATAAACTCACATTCACACACACACACACTCGTACACTACGACCAATTTAGTTCAATTCATCCAATTCACCTATAGCGCATGTCTTTGGACTGTGGGGGAAACCGGAGCACCTGGAAGAAACCCACACGAACACGGGGGAGAACATGCAAACTCCACACAGAAATGCCAACTGATCCAGCCGGGACTCGAACCAGCGACCTTCTTGCTGTGAGGCGACAGTGCTAACCACTGAGCCACCGTGCCACCATGTCTTAAATCTCAAAAATTACATTTTAGGCCTTAAAAAGTCACTTAAATTCTTAATTTTTCTCTGGTAAAGCTACCCAATCAGGTCAACAACATCCATCCAGTCACCAATAATCCATATCAATAACTTTCAATATATATATATATATATGTGTGTGTGTGTGTGTGTGTGTGTGTGTGTGTGTGTGTGTGTGTGTGTGTGTACGTTTTTATTGCAAAGAGATACAATTCACCACAGCTACAGTATTAGACATTTTTACAGAAAATCGTCCAAATTTAATGCTCTAATCAGGGAAAGAAAGCTAAAAACAATTACACAATTCCTCATAATAACATAGGAATGTTTTCCTTTAGGAAAATATGATCTTCCGTTTATATAAAAACAATTTACAGAAATAAGGGGGAGTTGACATAATATTTATAAATAGGTGTGAAACTTATGATTTTATAACAGAAATTAGGTTGAATAGGAGGATACACAATCCATTCGGACAAAAAGCCATTTTATTATGGCCATATATATATATATAATTATTATATTTTTAACAACGTTAAACTTGTCATTTTCTTAAAAAAAAAAAGGAGCATTGTGTTGAAAAAATACCCAGTGATGGGTTGCAGCTGGAAGGGCATCCACTGCGTAAACATATGCTGGATAAATTGGAGGTTCAATCCGCTGTGGCGACCCCAGATTAATAAAGGGACTAAGCCGAAAAGAAAATGAATGAATGAATGTTGAAAACAAGTGTATACAACTAGCGTTTTCTTGTTTTGACACATTAACATGGCTAAGAAATAACTACATTTGATTTTTTTTTGTTGCGTAAAGCAAAAAACCAACCAGGCCATTAGAAAGAAAAAATCCCTAATGTTTAGCCCTGTATAAGTCTAAAATTCCAGTCTTAATGGTCTTAAAAAGTCTTAAACTTGACTTGATGAACCTACTGAAATCCTGTGTACTTTATAATTGCAAAAAAAATCATTAAAAAAAACATTGTTCCATAATACAAACTTTTGTGTGTGTGTGCGCACGTACGTGTGCAGTACCTACTGTACAATACAGTGATGTTATTATGCAATTTAAAAATACTTCATTTGAATGTGTTTAAAATTAGAAAAGGCTTGTATATAGCCCTTGTGTCATAATTAGGCCCACACGCAATCTGCGCGTGCAGAAATCCACAGATTTTTAGCCCATCATTGAGCCTATTTATTTACTTGTGTAAATGTGTGTAAATTTATATTTATTCAGTTTTTAAATTAATTTCAGTAATAATATTGACTAATATGAAAGTGTTCATTTGATTTATTTACAATACAGTTTGTGAAGTAATACTTTCTGGCTTTTAGTAGATCTATTATATACGAGACTTGCTTTGTTTACCAAATAAGTGGATCTAGATGGATTTGCATTGTAAACATTAAATAAAAATTTTAAAGGTATTATTTTTAGATATTATATTATACGGTGGCACAGTGGGTAGCACAATCGCCTCACAGCAAGAAGGTCGATGGTTTGAGCCCCAGCTGGGTCAGCTGGCGTTTCTGTGTGGAGTTTGCATGTTCTCCCCATGTTCGCGTGGGTTTCCTCCGTGTGCTCTGGTTTCCCCCACAAGTCCAAAGACATGAGCTATAGGTGAATTGGGTAAGCTAAATTGTCCATAGTGCATGTGTGTGAATGGATGTTTCCCAGTGATGGGTTGCAGCTGGAAGGGCATCCGCTGCGTAAAACATATGCTGGATAAGTTGGCGGTTCATTCCGCTGTGGCGACCCCGGATTAATAAAGGGATTAAGCCGAAAAGAAAATTAATGAATGAATAAATATATCTGTTTAATAAACCTGTTTTGTTCAAATGCACTAATATATATTACCCATATTCACTGAGAAATGGATAAATATATTAATTTTCAAAATGGGGTGTACTCGTATATGCTGAGCACTGTAATGCATACATAAATATAAATGTTCATAGTTTAAAAAAAAAATCTATATATTAAAAACTTCAAGGATTTAAAAGGCTGATGACCGTTAAACACATCATAACAGACTTGTGAATATGATCCATACAGTTTCACAATGAGCATGTGTATATGTAGAAGAAATAAATTGTCTACTTGGGTATATTATGATTCAAAACCACATACAAAGTTAGACATGTTTACTGGACAATCATACAGTACTCTGACCACCATTTTTGGTGAACTGTTCCTTTAAGTAGTGTGGGCTCTTGACTAACAGGGCCTGAACCCTACTGAACACCTGTGGCGATGACCTCATTGATGGATTGGGACAACGACGACTTTCATACTCATATTCTGCTCTCCTTTGTGTTTGTGAACATGAGAAGTTCAGACTGTCCAAGTTCAGACAGATGTCCAGACTTGTCATCTATAGGTAGAGCTAAGCAATATATCGTTTGAGCATCGATATCGCAACGTGTGTATCCGCAATAGTCACATTGCAGGATTAGATTAAAGATTAAAAGATAAAGATATTATTAAATATATGTTTTTGAATTATTTATACAACGATGACTGTGTTATTTTACGTATGATTGTTTAATTTCTGTACTTGAATACTGTTAGACTCTCCAGAAAACCATAAAGCACTGTTTACTTCACTTTTATTTTTGCTCTGTTGTATTTATTTATGCTTGTAATTTATTATATTTTATGCAGATGCACTACATAGAAAAATACTTGATCATCCTAGACGATCGAAATGGATAAAATCATCCCAAATAGAGCTATTCAGATCATCTGGTGAAATTATATTCATATCTCAATATATATCACAGCAAAACAAAATATCGCAGTATCAGATTTTTCCGATATCGTGCAGCCCTATCTATAGGTGACCCTTTGTGGGTTAAAAAAAAAAAGGACCAAACGTTTCTTCATGAATAAAAATGAGATGTAATGATAACATTACGCATTAGCCGTCGCCTCAGTCAGAGCCTGTAGTCATATGTGGTGTTTGCTCATCAGATTTCTCCTGTATGCGCTTTCATTTGCTCACATAAACGGCAGGATGTTTACTCTGCAGAGCTTCAGGATGTTTGCTCAGCACAGCGGGCCCGTCTGCTTCACAGATCTCAGATCAGATCTTGCAGCAGAGTCCTCCGGTGCCCCATGAGTGCGTTTAGCTAGGCTAATGCTAAAAATAAATCACTCTGCGTTCTTTGTACAGAAACAATTGGTTATTGTTGTTGGTGTTATTTTGGGCTCAGGCGTACTGCATCGGTTTCCTAGCTTTCACTCTTGCGTGTGGTGGGATGGGGAAAGAGTGCGTTTGTGACACAGAAGTGTGTCATTTCATCAGAGATCTGACTTAAGACTCTTTCTGGACACTCTGAGCTGGCCGATTCCGGGAAAGGATATTTAAGTCATGATCTCAGGCCTCGATGAGCTCATATACAGGTCATTCTGTTATTAGTTTATTGACATTGATGAGCTACATACTGAGTGCATACTGAGAAAATGTGGATAAACCCATCAGATACATAATACATAATCATAACACAACTTTTTAACCCTTGTGCAAACCCCATAATTTCCATGATTGAAAAGAAAATGAAAACGCTAGAAAATAAACTGTTCAACATTATCTTCTGTTGGATTCCAGGTCATATGGGACTACATGGAAACGAACTGGCAGATGAAGCAGCAAAACAAGCTATCTCTTTGAAAGTGACAGAATGTTTAATTCCTCCGGAGGACTCGAAACCTATAATTAATTTGTATATAAACGAAACATGGCAAAGGGAATGGGACAACTGCAAAAATAATGAATTACATGAAATGAACCCGAAAATAAATGAAAGACACTTTGCAAATGATAATTTTAAGACCAGGCATGAACAAACTGTCTATACTAGATGTCGAATTGGACATTCTAGGTTGACTCATTTATATTTATTGAACAACGAAGCACCACCTAAATGTAATTATTGCCAAGCTGATCGTACCATCAAACATATTTTGTTGGAATGTAGAAGTTTGAATACCATTAGAATTTTTTTTTTATAAAGAGAGCACTTTGCTTGATATTTTTAAAAAGATACCACCAGGAAGAATCTTACTTTTTTTTTTTTGCAAAAATTTTACTTAAAAATCATATTTAACTGTGATTTTATGTGTGAATTATTTATTTCTATTTTATATATTTGTCTAAGTAACTTTTTATTGTAATATGAATTTGTTTTTATCATGTAATATTTTATGCATATCCCTTTTGCCATGAAATAGCCATAAGTTGCTGATGTGGCAATAAATAAATAATAAATAAAATATCCCTTGTGCACTGTTCAAATGTACTATACCCTTTTGTTTTGTTCGAGATGAAAACATCCACTGAATTAAACTGCTGTAAAAATGCATCAGATAAATATATTTTTTACATTTTTTTTAATATAAATCTGTTAATCAACCACAGTCCTGATCAAAACTACTAAATTGTTTAGAAAATTACAGGATTTTAACTTTTTAATTGCCAAGTTCACAAATGATGTCACTGATTTGGTGGAAAAAAACAAACACAAAATGACATATTTTCCATATAAAAGTTAATTGTGGACTGGATTTTTAAAAGTTTTTATCACAGTCTGGACATGTGAACGATTAGTAACTACATTGGCTTTGATGCATTGTTAGATCTGGAGGAAACCCATGCCTACGCGGGGAGAACATGCAAACTCCACACAGAAATGCCAACTGACCCAGCTGGGACTCGAACCAGGGACCTTCTTGCTGTGAGGCGACAGTGCTAACCTCTGAGCCACCATGTCACCCCCAGAATTATATTGTTGCATGAAAATATACAGTATGTCCAAAGAAAGATCAAAGCCTCTGCTTGGAAAAGAAAAGTACTAAAGTACCCTAGCTTCATACACTCGTTTGCATTCGGAAAGATAATCAAAACAGATCAAATCCATAAACGCTCCCAAAGCACCATGGATTTGGCATTTAATTGTGTTTGTTAATGTTAAGCGGTTTTGATTTATGCTGTTGTTCAATCTTTTACACTTAAGTTAGCTAACATGCGCATGTGCCGCTTCTGTCACATGTTTCTGTTTCTTCTTCTCTTGGATTTGGATGTACTACTTCAGAAGATGTGTGATAGTGCCGCCAATGCCATTCAATGGTAAAGACATGACTAGCTGGAAAATTTCATCAAAGTTCATTAAAAATTCATTAATTGCACCTAAATGCAAAAACTCTAATTGGTCAGTTGATTTTTAGCATGGTTTCTGGCTGTATGAGACTAAATTGTTACTGGTGTATTTTGTGGACTGTGTATCTCAGAAAAAAAATGGGTGAACAAGTTATGAATGTGCGATTAAAGGGCAAAAAGTGACCACTAGATGGGGCTTGCTTGTTTTGAAGGCTTGATTTCAGAGAGAGGAGAGAGAGGGAGAGAGAGATGAGTGTGGGATGAAGAAGAGCGTCTGCACATGGACTTCAGCAGTATGTGAAATGACTCTTCCTGTTTCTCAGTCTACTGTAGCTAATGTACGTCTGAACACTTGACCGCCTTACTTAGCTTGAGTTCATTTTGGAGGGCTGCACTGCTCATTTGGATCATGAAGGAGGTGGTTTTAATGAGTGAACGGAACTGGACGGGTATCAGGATGGCAGAGACATTTGATTAAACATCCCAGAATCAGGTCAGTTTGCTTTAGCGCTTACTTGGCTGGGTGTTAGCACTTTTGTAACGTTTTCTAAATCGAATGTGTCTGTAAAATGAGCTGTCTTGAATATTGAGCAGTTTCCTTATGATTTGTGAACTGTCTGTAAACTTAAGCATGTTAGTGTCATTTATTCCAATTCTGGTCCTCTATCGTTCACTAGACATACGACCATCCGCTTTATTTCATCCCTTGTGCACTTAAAGGTACAAGTTGATTCATGTAACAAATGAAACGGGTGGTCAGCTCGAGCCTTGAAAGATTGTGATTTACTGTCAGTCTGGATTCCGGGAATGTTTACCATTTCAGGTATGCTTTTTTTATTTATTAAGGCCAAATCCTGAAACGATCCTCAGTTGTAGCAGAACTCAGGCCAAGAAGCCCCTGTGAGGAATGGCATTGTCTCTTTTATCCAGAGCATTGTTGCACTGATGGCTTTATGGAGTTCAGTGATCAATGATCCGCCCACTACCTCTGTGTTCGCCCGCCAAGCAATCCCACATGGGCCTTGGAAATGCTGGACTCTGCCTTTTTTTCGGCTGGTCAGAACCGGTCCGCAGTACATTAAAGTGAGCCCAGTGCCTTGAACAATGACAGCACACATCCACATAATGCATTTCTCAGTACTTCAGCCTTTGGGTCAGCCTACAGAGGTCTGGCATGCTGCTCTACCTTTGCAAGTGCTTTGGTTGGTGTGTTTGGAAAGTAAAACCAAAGAGATACATACTTTTTTGGTCCTTTATTGGGATCAAATGTAGTAAGAAACAACCCAAGAAACGTGACTTCATTAGTGGTGGATGAAAAAAAAAAAGAATGGAAGGGTCTTAAAAACAGCATCTGGGCAAGTTGAAGCAGGTTAAGGTTTAGCACTGCTCGTTTTTGGTCCCCACAAGGAGCTAGCCACAAGTTATCCATCCATTTAGTAGGCATTTATAACATTCCATCCATTTGACCTCTGTAGGGTTGCAGGGATGCTGGGCCACATACAAGAACCACCCTAGATGCATGCAATCCATCACAGGACTATTATGTCTTTGGATTGTGGGGGAAATCTAAGCACCAAGAAAACTCACACCAACATAGAGAAAACATGCAAACTTCACATAGAGAGGCTTTTTATGCTACAGGCTTTAAAGCGGGAACTTCTTCATGGCACTTCTACAGTGCCACTGCCACCCTCCAGCCACCATGTTGGCTTTTATCATGTTTTAATGCAGTAGTGCCATTCTCTTTGAATTAAATATTTGGGATGACACTAAATGTGGGTGTAAACAAGGTCTAAAACATTGTGTTCACTTTCAACATCTTCAAGAGGTAGTCAAAATTATGATATTGTTTTTGTGGTGTAAGTTGTGCTTGTTTTAATGAATGCATTTGAGTGGCTACAAAAGCACTTATACTAACTGAAAAATGTTTTGTTATGGGATGTGTTGTGAGGAACAAGATGCTAATTATTTGGCTGAATTGATACCAACGCAGATTGTGATTGAACTCATAGTTGCCATCCACATTCTTCTATTGGCTTGATTTCCCACTCACTCATGAAACATTGGCTACAGTGAAAGTGAGGTGAAATAAGAGGAAAATATCTCTGTGAATTCTGAGCACATGTTGTCGAGTCAGGTAACTTTTATATATATCGCTTTATTCAGTGTTGATTGTGGCAAAGCTAGCTTTACAAAGATGAGCAGAAAACAAGAATAAAACATCAATTCAATAAAACCAAACCCAACTAAGCGAGCCAGAGGAGACCGTGGCAAGAACTAAAACAAAAACTGCTAATTGACAGAAGTAGATAAGAAAACCTTAGGAGAAACCAGGCTCAGTCGGGGTGACCAGTTCTCTGCAATCTAAAAACATCAACCAAGAATGCATGCTAATACCATGTGGAAATGGTGATTTGTTTCAGCTGAACTCTTGTGATTGGATCACTGAAGGATGCTTGTTAATACCAGGTGGAAACAGGGCTAACATGAACTTTTAGGAACGCTTGTTTGTACCTTCACTTGTATACCTACTTTGTATCCTTGCTCCCTGAGCTTTAATCATGAGGATACACCACTCCAAAGTTTGATTCATGAAATTGTACCAATGACTAGTGCCAATTTATGCTGTTATTACTGTAAAGTTTAAGAAACTTATTCATTTTCTTTTGATCTGATCTTTGAGAGTAAATCTCTGTAGGTGTATATGGTCCTACTTTATATTAAGTTGCCTTAACTATTAGGTAGTTACGTCAAAAATGGGTACAATGTGCTTATTGTGTTCATATTGTATTACACAACACTTCCGAGGCTGATACAGGGCAGGCTAAGGACAGGTTTGGTGCTATGGGTAGGTTTAGGGATGGGTTAAGGTGTAAGGGATGGGTCAATAGCGTCATTATACATGTAATTGGAGAAATTACCTAAAGATGTAATTACATACATTTAATAAAAAAAAATATATATATAAGTACAGTGTAATAACGTGCAAAGTGCATTGTACAAAATGGTTAATTTAAATGTTTGTACATCATAATTAAGGCATCTTAATTTAAAGTGGGACCACATCTACTTTCATTTCCAGAAGCATTGTCTGTGGTCGTCTGCTTTCTGCTAGCAATGTAATTCTGTTATCCTCATTGCTGGTCATTAATCAGGAATAATATCAGATCTCAGAATCGTTTGGAGATGGTGCACGTCTCTGCCTATTCTCTGCAGATCATTCATTGGTTATTAAAGCGTTTGATAAGGGTGATGTTGTGGGCATACTTTTTCCCCCTGACTCACAGAGGCTTTCTAAACTGGGTTAGATCTGTAGGGGGAGATCCTTGAGTATTAATTTCCCGAGCCATCCAGTGGTGCTGGATGGAAAATAAATGAGTGTTAGCCCTGACTAGATGGAAATTGGGCTGTGTCTTCAAAAGCTTGTTTATGTTGAGAGGCTCTGGGTAATTGTGGTTTTTCTTTGGCTACACCCTTTATTGTCATTGCTTTTGAGACTGATCTGAGCAAAACATTCTTCATGACTAGGGTTGGGAATCGAAAATCAATTGAATCGGATACATGTTATAAAATTAATTTCGATTTCTCTTACCGGTTCTTGTCTGCACATTTTGACTTTTTCACTTTGCAATCTGCCAGGACCTTCCGCACTGGCGGAAGATACCAGACCTTGAATAATAAACATTAGTTTAGAGATGGACCACAGGAAGTGCTCCAATGTATGGCTACATTTGGTAAAGTTCAATGGCGAGGCTATGGGTATTTATTGTAATAGATTAATATGTTGCAAGTAAGGTGTCACGACCAACATGGCCAAGCATCTGCGGTTGGTTCACAACATCGAATTAAAAGAATGCACCATGTTAATGCATTGCGCATCGCAGGTACAACCAACAGGTGTTGCGAATTTTAGTTGAACTTTTTTTTGAACATGTAGCTAGGGCTAAGCGAAATGGCAAAAATGCAATCTCAATAATTCTTTTCCATATTGAACAATAACGATATATAGTATGATGTAAGTTGTTAATGCTTCCACCTTTAAAAGAGCATCCTAACAGTGACTGAAGCCACAAAAATGAGAGGGTTCATTAAGTAACACTGCTGAAGCACACAAGAATGTTAGTGTGTAGGCCTAATATATAAGAAATTAAATAGAGCAAATATCTATCATTTTAATTAGTTAATGCATAAAGTAGCCAATTCATAAAGCGTGTTTAATTGATTTGATCTTTTAATCTAATTTTATAATAGGAATTTCCGACTGTTATAGAATGACTATTATAGAACAACTCTATATAGAGTGACTATTATAGAACGACTACATATAGCATGACTATTATTGAACAACACTATATTGGATGACTCCATATTGGACGACAACATATAGAACGACTACTATAGAATGACTCTATATAGAACAACTCTATATAGAGTGACTATTATAGAACGACTACATATAGCATGACTATTATTGAACAACTCCATATAGAATGATTATTATAGAACGACTCCATATAGAATGACTATTATAGAACAACTCTATACAGAATGACTTCATATAGAACGACTGTTATAGAATGACTATTATAGAATGATTATTATAGAATGACTTCATATAGAATGATTATTATAGAACGACTCCATATAGAATGACTAGTATAGAATGACTCCATAAAGAACGACCCCATATAGAATGACTATTATAGAAAGACTCTATATAGAATTACTCTATATAGAACGACTGTTATAGAACAACTCTTTATAGAATTAATATTATAGAATGACTATTATAGAATGACCCTATATAGAACTCTAAAATTCCTTTGTCCACTTGTGATCAGATTGATGAAAATGCATCTTATTATCAGTGTAGAATGTTGAGGGCCTAAATGTTTTATTATTGTTTTACTACATTGGAATTGAAGCTGGGAATCGATAAGAATCTAAATCGATTAGCAGAATTGGAATTTATTAAATTATAACGAAACCCAACCCCAATTCATTACTTTATAAGAAGCACAGAAACAGGTCAATAAAAGCTCCTGGTGCTGTCAGCAACAGCACTGAGGGGAGAGATCTGAGCCTGCACACCAAATATGTCAGCAAAAATCCCACCATAAATGAGGCCAGTGAATAAGCAGAAGAGCTTGATCTTGATAATACCCTGATCAAACCATCACAAATCTAGAATATGCGTGTGTGAGATGACGGCAAGGAGTTCTTCCTGTTCTTTTAACTTCAATATTTTTCTTATTTGCTATTTAGAGAGTATATTCAACAGTGGTCTGCAAAAATCTGAGACCACTAATGAAAATGCTTTTAGTCTTTTCAAGTCAAAATGTTTCTTTTCTTTCGTTTGAAAGTCTAAAAGTGATTTAAATGATGTTATGAATACCAGATTGATTGCAATTGGAGTGTCTTTACTTTTGAAAGAGACTTGAGAATAGTTTGTCATTAGAGAAGTTGTTTTAAAATATGTATAATTATCATATTTTCTTGAAGAGGTAGTTCATCGTTTACTCACTCTTTTACTTGTTCCAAACCTGTTTGACTTTCTTACTTTTGTTGAACACAAAAGAAGATATTTTGAAGAAATCTGGAAGCCTGTAACCGTTGGCAAGTCAATGGTTACAGGCTTTCAGCTTTCTTTAAAATATATTTTGTGTTCAACAGAATAAAGAAACTCATAAAGGTCTGGAACCACTTGAGGGTGAGTGAAAAGTGAGTAAATTAACATTTTTGGGTGAACTACCCCTTTAAAACAGACAGATTCCTCAGGTATGTAGTAAACAGTACAACAACTTAGCTTTTCATTCATTTTCCCTCAGCTTAGTCCCTTATTTATTAGGGGTCGCCACAGCGAAATGAACCGCCAACTATTCTTTCATATGTTTTATACAGCAGATGCCCTTCCAGCCACAACCTAGTACTGGGAAACACCCATACACACTCACATTCACACACAAACACTCATGCACTATGGCCAATTTAGTTAATCCAATTCACCTATAGCACATGTCTTTGGACTGTGGGGGAAACTGGAGCACCCGGAGGAAACCCACGGAAACACGGGGAGAACATGCAAACTCCACACAGACACTGGCCCAGCCGGGACTCGAACCAGGGACCTTCTTGCTGTGAGGCAACAGTGCTAAAAAAACAAACTCATTTTTGGCGCATGTATTTGGATCTTTAAATGGGAAATGATTTGGAAAAAACAATAATAAATTTTAATAATGAGTTTCATTAGTTGTTATTTGTCTAGTTGTTTGCATGTAACCAAATCAACCACTGAAAAAGGCTTACCTCTGTGCTGGAAAGGCCAGATAAATTGTTGTTTGACGTGGGTGATTGTAGCTGGCATGTTCATGTATCGCATGAGAAACAAGTGATGGAAATGCCAAATTTAGAATAAAAATGTAGAAAAATTTGAAGAAAAAAAGTTTTGACGATCCCTTGAGGTGGATTTGGACTTGAGTGAAGAAGTGTTAATGGGAGATGGAAATTAGGGCTGCACAATATATCGTTTCAGCATCGATATCGCGATGTGATCATTCACAATAGTCACATCGCAGGATATGCAGTGTCGAGTCTGGATTATATATGCTTATTTCAGGATTTTTAATTGCATTCAGGGCTAAGAAATTGTGCCGTTTGTAACTTTAATAAGGATTAATTAAATTGTATTAATTATACAATGAAGACTATGCAGTAGTGTTGTCACTATACTGGAATTCGGTATCGATCGGTACTAAAATGTTAAAAACGTTCATTTCCTGCTAACGTTTCAGCGTGTTCTTAAACCGCTGATTTGCCATCGTGTTCACGTGCTCAAAAGAAATGACTGTGATTGGCCATGAAGGTCATCATTTCATCAAACTGAGTGTGCTCAGTCATGTTCATCATGTTACTGAGTGTGAACACGGATATAGGGACACTGGAGCGTTTTAAAGCCGTGAAGATCAGTCGATTCATCAGCTAGTTGCTCGTATGTCACCTTATAAACAGACCAGCTGGTTTGTATCGAATTCCAGTATCGTGACAACACTACTATACAGTATTATTTTACATTTAATTATTCCGTTACTGTATACCTGAATATGGTTAGACTCCTCAAAAAACAATAAAACATTGTTTATTTCATTTGTATTTAGTTTCTTTATTGCACTTATCTATGCTCGTAGATTGTTCATTATATTTTATGCACTCCCCTACAGAACCATACCAATCGATCTAAAATGATGCATTCTGTCCAAATAGAAATATTCAGTTCACGTGCTGAAATTACTCATATAGCGGAAAAAGAAAATGTCGCAATGTCATATTTTCCCAATAACGTGCAGCCCTAATGGAAATGCTAAATAAACTCTGACGTAGCAAACAACTTTACACCTATGTAACCAATCAGCTGGCTCCATTATGCTCGCCTTGTTTACTGTTTGGTTTCTAGGTTACCAATACTGCAGTGAGCTGCTCTAAAAACCTGATGGAAAATCACCTAAATCGAATTTTGGATTATTTTTTTTCTTCTTTGCGAACTTTGAAAAGATTTGTTTCACGTTAGGATGGAAACTCAGCATTTTCATGTTGACTCATTTGTCAGTTTTGCATTGAGGCAGGTGTCGATCATTTGAATTTATGTGGCTTTTTCCTGCAAACACTGAACTCTATTCGCCTCATTGCTGACTGCTGGAGAAAGCAGAACTGTGAAGTGTTCTGGTCTGATTTTGAGGGGTTTTCCATCATCATCATCATCATCATCTGTGTCAGTTCAGTAGAGCTGCGTGTGTTTGTCAAGTGCTTTGTCCTACCTTTCCCTCAGATTCAGAGAACTGTTTTTTTTTAGTCAGCTTTTTGTACAGGTCTCAGTTCATTTTGTGCAACCTCTGTGTTGCATCAGGTTTGAGGTCAGGTATCAGGTGTTGCATCAGATTTAAAGAAAAGAAAAAGACAAACTTTGGAAATGCTTTGACCACATTTTATCGCAATGAGATCACGGAAGTTAGCAACCGTAAAAAAATACTTCTTGAACTATATTATTCATCTTTATCAATATATACATTTTTATTCCTTCTTCTTCTTCTTCTCATTCTCCTCCTCTTCCTCCTCCTCTTCTTCTTCTTCTTCTTTCATTCTCCTCCTCTTCTTCTTCTTCTTCTTCTTCTTCTTCTTCTTCTTCTTCTTCTTC
>CAIGQW010054150.1:1990799-2001076 GCA_903798125.1 Danio choprae | reverse complement strand
TTGACTTCAAGAGGGAGCGGGCAAAGCCGTTGGGAGGGCTGGACGCCACCCTAATAAAATAGTAGGGGAAACACTGGTATGAGGTCATGTGATCCGGAAGTATATAAAAAGAGCAACATGCTGTGATGTCTGATGAAGAGCCGGTGTGCTCCAAATGTTACACGCTTTGTGTTAGCCTTTTTAATTTAATAAATTAATATTTTTGGAGCTTTGGTGTTGCTGCCTTTTTGATTAAAATATCCCACAAATGAGGAAAAACTTTTTTTTTTTGTTATCTAGAGACACTTGAGGAATTATTTTTATATGTGAATCCTTTAAAAACGATTAAAAAAGGCTTTTTATAAAAAGTAAATCTTATTTTTTATGAATCACACAATATCTAATCGTATCTTATATTATGTATTACATATTGTCATCCACGTTTTTTACTCTTATAAACCTATGTACTATAGAAGTGTATCATATATAAACGGTTTGTAAATTCGACTTGTTTTTGCCATGAAATAATAGCTAATGAACTGATATGGAGCAACTTTAAACTCTCCTAGAAATGAGGAACACTGAAACTATAGATTCTGCTCAACATAAATCTACCAGTAGCTAATTTCTCCAGTTCAGTATAATGTAATTTCAAGTAAATGGCTGCAGATTTATTAACTAATATTCTGCTGATGCTTTGGAAATGCAAGCAATCTCTGTCTCATGCACACACACACACACAAACACACTTTTCCAGTCGAGGATTGTCTTATTCCCTAAAACACCAGTTCTCACTTTAGCCTTTTTGTAGTATTTTCTTCCCACTTTATTTCTAACCTGAATGTTCATTGAATGCCTGAATGTCATTATCTCCCTCACTAACTCCACATTCATACTTATTAGCATCCGTTGGGTTAATTTAATTAATGCACATACATATTTAAAACAGCATTTTATCCAGGCCAGTGCTGGTAAATGCTGTGCTCAGATGCTGAATGTCATTGTGAACAGTTGTGTCTTGTTTTACAGACACGTGCTACATTTTGTCCTTCGCCATCATCATGTTAAACACCAGCCTCCACAACCCAAACGTTAAGGACAAGCCCGCAGTGGAGCGCTTCATCTCCATGAACAGAGGCATTAATGACGGAGGAGACCTGCCAGAGGAGCTGCTCAGGGTTCGTCTGCTCTCACTCATGCTTGTGGCTCTTTGTATAATAGTTATGTTTTTTCGCGTATCCCGGACGAGCCCCCCAATTTTTGATACTTCCTAATACGATGCATTTCAAATTACATCAAATTTAGTGGTGTAATGGATCACAATTTACGTGGTTTGGATCACATTGGGTTTTTTGAGTCTGGATCAGACCATTTTTCAGATCAGCAAAAAGAAAGATCAGCTTTCGGTTTTAATAAAGATAATGTGTAGGACCTGTGATTTTTAATTAAAGTAAAACCAAGAAATAACTAGCTGAATATATACTATTTTAAAATCAAACATTTAATACTCATTAAAATCTTGTAAACAAAAACAACAACAAATCATTCGTATATATGCATAGTCACGTTTTAAATGAATGATTAAATAACCCGCTCGTAAAAGTTATTTATTTATTTAGTTAAAGTTATTTAATAAAGGTACGTCTGGTTTCATTACAGTTACTCAGTGACACCTTTTTAATGTTTGGTTGTTGCCACCTATTGGCTTAACAATGTAATTGCTATAACCTTCATTTGGAGCCTTAAGTTGCTTTAAACTGCGATTTTTAATCTTAATAAAGATAAACATATTATTACACGATTATATCTATGTATAACTATAAACTCTTATCCCAGTGCTTCTGTGATATTTGTTTGTTTGTATCTCTTATGATTATAATACTGGTTAAAAAGACAAAATACAGAATTTATTTCTGCTGATGTAATCGAAGGATTAATAAATCTATACAAATTATGATCCTTTTATAATATGAAATGCATAGGTTTTTTAATGGAGATCCCAATCTTTTAACAATTAATTGATCAGTTATATAGTGAATGCATTAATCCAGGCTAAACAAGTAGAAGTGGCAGAAAACACCTTTAATAACTTAAAGACATGCATTTAGAGGCCATCACAACTTCTTCTGTTGTTTAGTACATTTTATAAGGACACCAAAATGCTCCTATACGTGATATTTGAGTGATGCGGGAGGATTTTCGAGTTCTTCTGTTCCTCTGCTAGTCATTGTTGAATGATTAACCTACCTGGTTCATGTGAACATGAACATTCTCTGTGTAATTAATTACTAAAAATATATATATAAGCAGAAAACCAGTATTTTTCCTTTGCAATCGTTACAAGTTTAATCTACAAGTTAAAAAAACTGAGAGTTATTATTCTGCGGGTCAAACGCCTGCCAAACTGTGGCTCTTGATACTTATTGATCACCTGTGACTCATTGCACACCTAATACAATTGATAGTTTTCATGTGTCATTACGCCATTAGGGGGAACGCCCCCTGGCGGGCAAAACCTTACTATCTCCTGTTGACTTCCAAGGCATGGGCTGCGTAATTTCTCTTTTTTAGTCAAATAAAAATGAATAATTGTTGTGCAAAAAGATATAACGTTACCTAATGATGGTGAGACACGCCTGAGATGTGCTTCTACACAGTTCTTTTAAAGAAAGAACATGCAGAAAGGAGAAATGTATAGATTTGTGCCGAATGGTAGCATCATTGACCTATAACAATCTATGGTACCTATAACTGTCAGTACGTTTGTATGCTTTTCTTACCATTTCTATTCTAATTTACAGGTTAAGTGCAATTTAAGTATACATTATGATGCAAAGTCAAAGTATAAATCGCAGAAGTGAACAAATAGATTTTCCCTATCATCAAATATTAATCTAAGCAAAAAAACGAGCTGATGATGCTTTAATAATGACTAAATTGCTGAGGAGTATCCACAAGATACATGTAAATATCAACGAATTGAAGCTCTGACAGGGATATCATAGTTTTAAATGACTGAAAAACAGATGCGGGTGCAGAATATGGTTCACAATTGCCCGCGATTTAAAGTTTGTGATCATATCTCTGTTGATATGTGATCCAAATGTTCGTAGCATGAAACAGATGGAAATATGACCGGTTTGTGCTGCGTTTCTATATAGATTCCAGTGTAGCTGCCATTGTTTATTTGCCCGACCAGATCTCCTCACAGGTCACATGACTGAAAACTTTCTATTAGGAATTTTTGGCAGCAAAAATGACATCATCAGTATTTGGCTGAAAGGGGAAAATACAAACAGAACAAATGCATGGCATCTTGCCCGTCCCCTGTTCTCAGATTTCACTCCTGCTGTACCTGTATTCCTAGCACTAAACACACTTTTGAATGCTTTCGCTTTTAAATTTGATATCACGCGGACTGTGGGAAAATGTCCTTACCGTCTCAGGTGGGTTAAACTTTGTTTGACTGCATTTTAAATCGATAGATTGGGATGTTAAGCAAACTGTGTTCTAAATTATATATTGTATGACTTTGCGATTTTAAAGCTACTTGAAATACTATGTCAGTTTTAGTCCTACAGATATTAGTCACTTGCAGTGTGAATGAACCCAAATCAAATGACCCAGGGACAAATCTTGGGATGCATTATCAATGTACTTTCCACAATTTCTGTGTGAAAGTGGTGGAAGTGGGCCTCTATATTTTTTTGTGACCCCCTTAGATTTTTCACTTTTTGTTATATTGCAGCCATTTGCTAAAATCATTTAAGTTAATTTTTTTTCCTTATTAATGTACATACAGCACCCAATATTGACAGAAAAACACAGAATTGTTGAAATTTTTGTTGATTTATTAAAAAAGAAAACTGAAATGTTATATGGTCCAAAGTATTCAGACCCTTTTGATCAGTATTTAGTAGAAGCCCCCTTTTGATCTAATACAGCCATGAGTCTTTTTGGGAGAGATGCAACAAGTTTTTCACACCTGAATTTGAGGATCCTCTGCCATTCCTCCTTGCTGATCCTTTCCAATTCTGTCAGGTTGGATGGTAAACGTTGGTGGACAGCCATTTTTAGATCTCACAGCCATTTTTAGATTTTCAGAGATCCTCAATTGGGTTTATTTCAGGGCTCTGGTTGGGCCACTCAAGAACAGTCACAGAGTTGTTGTGAAGCGCCACTCCTTCGTTATTTTAGCTGTGTGCTTAGGGTCATTGTCTTGTTGGAAGGTAAACCTATATATATAGACTTACTAGAGCTTCTGAATTCAATATTTGACTCTGGTATTCACCTATAATAGTAGTTATTAGAATATTGATTTTCTGCTAAATAAAAGATGACAAACATATCTAAGTTTGTTCTAAAATATTATTTGTCCACTTTGTAGTGATTCTGATTTTCTGATCTGATTTTCAGTGGAACAAGATGAATGTGTCATTAGCGCCATTTTAATGACAAATTCGATTTGTTCCATTGTAGTTGTAGGTCAAGAAAAATATTAACAACACTGTTATAATAATTATCAATATTAGTCAATATTACGTTATACAGACGTTATATAATAGACATTGTATAATAGATGTTAACCTGATGAGAGGTGACGTGTGGAACACACCAAATCAAATACACTACCTGACAAAAGTCTTGTCGCCTATCCAAGTTTTAGGAACAACAAATAATAACTTGACTTCTAGTTGATCATTTGGTATCAGAAGTGGCTTATATGAAAGGCAAAGGCCTCTAGATTACGCTTATTTTACCAAAATAAAATATAATAATTATTTAATTAGGACAGTAAGGTCTGACTTTGCTTAGACAAAAGTCTTTCACTTAACAGAAATAATGTACAGTATAGAATATAAAGTCATGGTGCAGTGGGAAAAAAATAATATTGTGTATGACTCCCATGAGCTTGGACGACTGCATCCATACATCTCTGCAATGACTCAAATTACTTATTAATAAAGTCATCTGGAATGGCAAAGAAAGCATTCTTGCAGGACTCCCAGAGTTCATCAAGATTCTTTGAATTCATCTTCAATGCTTCCTCCTTCATCTTACCCCAAACATGCTCTATAATGTTCATGTCTAGTGACTGGGCTGGCCAGTCCTGAAGCACCTTGACCTTCTTTGCGCTCAGAAACTTTGATGTGGAGGCTGAAGTATGAGGAGCACTATCCTGCTGAAGAATTTGCCCTCTTCTGTGGTTTGTAATGTAATGGGCAGCACAAATGTCTTCATACCTCAGGCTGTTGATGTTGCTATCCACTCTGCAGATCTCTCGCACGCCCCCATACTGTATATAACCCCAAACCATGATTTTTCCTTCATCAAACCTGACTGATTTCTGTGAGAATCATGGGTCTATGCGGGTTCCAATAGGTCTTCTGCAAGATTTGTGATCGGAAAAATCTACCTTCTGCCACTTTTCCACATGATCAACTGGAAGTCAATTTATTATTTGTTGCTCTCACAACTGGGATCGACGACAAGACTTTTGTCAGGTAGTGTAGATGGACCAAAGTGACCAATGGCTAACCAATGGCTTAGTGTGTCCCGGCCTTAAACATTTCATGGCAGTCTTATAAACACCCACTTGAAGTAAAGTGTTAGCAAGGTACTCCACATTGCGTTCAGTCTCACCATATGAGGACATTATTGTCATTCTGAACTGACATGAGCTTGTTCATCTTATGAACTTGATGGTGTTTTGCTTTGACTCACACAGAACCTGTACGAGAGCATCAAGAACGAGCCCTTCAAAATCCCAGAGGACGACGGCAATGACCTGACACACACTTTCTTCAACCCGGACAGAGAGGGCTGGCTGCTCAAACTGGGTGAGTGAGAATAACAGCTCACAGCTTTTCCTCTCAGATTAATTATGATCGGGCTGCTCCACCGTCACACACATACATTTAAACACTCTTCTTATGAGCTCATCCGTTGATCTCACATCACGTCACATCTTTCTCCTCCTCATGTAAAGGTAATCACACTCAATCGGCTGAATGAGTCAAAGCTCATCCTTATTAATGCATTTGGATGCTGGTAAACGGAGTGAGATCACAAGAGAAACGGTGCATTTAATCTATTCTACATCAATGCATAACTGTGTATATTCATAGACCGTGCTTAATGCATTATAACACATGGTAAATGTTATCATGTTGCTTAGTTTTATTATTATTATTATTATTATTACATGGCAAAACATGATCAGTAAGTCATAACAACATATTTTAATAAGTTGTTATTAATCATGTTTAAAAAACTTAATTATTTTAAAGTTATACAATAGGATTTAGGTTAGTTAATTGACTAATATGATTCAACTTAAAAAATTAAGGCAATAAAATTAATAAAGGTAAGGCAATAAGTAAATTTTTTACTGTGTATTATTATTATATTGTTATTGTTATTAATCATGCTCATTAATCATGTTATTAACAAAAATTTTTAAGTTATACAAGGCAATTTAAGTCAGTTTAATGTAATTAGGTTAAATTGACTTAAGGTTAATATGGCTTTACTAAAAGTAAGGCAATTTGTTTTACTGCATATTATTATTATTATTATTATTATATTGTTATTGTTATTATTGTTTTTATTGACTTATTTTGTATAATATTTTCTATATTTATTTTAGCTACTATACAATACAGCTATAATTAATGGTGTAACGGATCACAAATCTCACGGTTCAGTTCACATCATGGTTTTTTCACGGATTGGACCATTTTTCGGACCAGCCAAAAAGGGGAAGAGACAAATGTCATTTGCTTTCCATTTATTACCAAAACAGCACTGCAAGAAACTTTTGGTTTTAGCAAACAGAACTTATTAAAAATAAAATGAAGAAATAATCAGCTAAATAAAAATAAATTGTAAAATATTCAGTACTGTGAAAAATGTACTGTTGCTACTAATGTTAGTATTAGTATTTATTTTTAACCCATATTTATTTTTAGCGTCATTTTCAATAAATGATTGAGTTATTTAATCATAAAACTTCATGTTTCATTGCTAAATGGATCATTTGTAAAGAATTATTCAGTGGCATATTTTTGATGGGTGGTTGTCGCCATGGTTAAATAATGTAATTGCTGCCTACAACTTAAATTTTTGAGCACATGACGGTGATTTTAATCTTTACCATAAACATCAGTGGTTTTATCTAAACTATAAACTGTTATCCCAGTACTTGTGTTATTTGGCTGTTTGTAACTTCATAACTAACTCAAAAGACTAAAAACTGAATCTCTTTCTTGATTTTTTTGCGTTTTTCAAACACAGATTTGAATGCAGCGATTCGAAGGATTAATAAACATATGCAAATCACCATCATTTATAGTTTGTTGCGTGGGTGTTGAGATCCCGATCTTTTAATGATTGATCGTGCACCTTACACTGAATGCATTAATGCAGGCTAAACAAGCAGTGACAGAAAACACCTTTAATAACCTAAGAAACCCACCACATCCCGAATAACCCACCACAACTTCTTCTGTCATTATTATATTTTACAGGAATGCCTAAATGCTTTCATACATGTGATTGCGAGTGGCGATCTCTCTGCGATCGTTACAAATTTAGGATTAATCAAAAGTAAAAAAAAAAAAAATTATTATTAGCCTAATCCGCGGGTCACTTATGTTCCGAACCGTGGGTTGTGATCTGTACGAATCATGGATCAACCGTGATCCGTTACACCCCTTACCGATAATACATTATTGACATATATACAAAAGTTGATAAACGGTTATCTGAACTCCAACATTATAATCAATTAGAAATATTATTCACATGCATATATAGAATTTACTAAATTGTACATCAAGCTGTTTTAAAGGGACAGTTCACCCAAAATTGAAAATTCATTTACTCGTCCTCCATTTGTTATAAGCCTAAGTTTATTTTTTCTGTTGAACACAAATGAAGATATACTGAAGAATGCTGGGGGGGAAATAGCTGCTTTTTCTCCACCATTTTTCAGAATATCTTGTTTTTGTGTTCAACAGATGAAATTATTTTATTTTATTAATTTTATTTTTATATTATTTTATTTATTTTTTAAATTATAAACGCATTAAAGTTTAGAAAGTGAGTAAATTTAGATTTTTGGGTGAACTGTCCCTTTAATAGAAGCAAAGTAAATGTATTAGGATTATACACCAGTTTGGAAACAGTTCTGGTTTACAGTCAGTATGATGTGTGCCCACTAGTGGTCAGATCCAAAACTGCACCACATTTTCTCTCTGTCCTTCTGAATGGATTCCTATGTACATTTGGCCTGATTTATTTTTGGAGTGGCTCTCCGTCATTCACAGCGACAGGAGGAAATGCACAGGTACTTGATTGAGGTAAAGTTGGTTTTATATTCGCACATTCAGACTTTCACTTTCAATAAAATAATTTTGGCCGAATTTAAAAAGGCTAAGACAGATTAATTATGATGATGTATGTTATATTTGTAACTTTAAAGGTCTTTGCACACTTAAGTCTGACATTTTTGTATGCGTTTTTTACGTACTCGTATGTGAAAAATTCATCACGTAAACGATATTAATTAATCAATTACGAAAAAACAAACGCAAAACATTCAGTTCAAGCAGTGATACTTTGTTCTCCTCACTTCTCTAGGACCTATAGACATTATAATAGATGGCGGCCGCGTTGACGTGTAGAAGCAACGGACCGAAAGCGCACCATGCTTTCTGTTATAATGTCTATGGGCAGTACGTCAAATGCCAGTGGGTGCAAAAAGAGGTGCGCCAGGCTCTGAATCCAGTCACGGGTTCAAGTGTCCGCCACATTCTGTCATTTTTTATGCACTGTGTTTGTCATAAAGTTATCTGTAGCTCAAATGACGGCATTCTGTATTTAGCTTTTCGCTTGTTTGGTGGCTCTGAACTGTCAAAACAGCTCTCAAAGCGCTTTTTTGCATGCGAAAAGCAGAAAAAAACGAACCCGGAACAATTTTTTTTATGACGGATGAAAGTTTCGGAGACAAACATGAGATTGAATTTATTTTTTAATGTGCGAAAATTACGAACGATAATTTCGGATTCCGTGTGCAATAACCTTAGCTTTTAAAACAGCCAATAAACACACTTAGGGGCCGTTCACACAGAATGCGTTTTTCCTTACCCATGCGCTACTTTCTGTTGTTTTTAAATGTAAATACGCGATTGACGGATGTGTGTGCCCGTTACGGTCGCGTCTTTTGAAGCACCATGCACGTGAGTGCCACGTTTTTTTAGACGCCATGTCAAGTTCAACTTTCACAAGCAGCGCTGCTCATCACTGTCAGTTCCACATCAGTGGACCAATCAGAAGAGCTCAGAGGCGGGGCAACCGTTGCAAGATTTTGTTTTATTTGCCGTTGTATCATGGCCGTTGAGGCGCTCTTTATGCCCATGTCCAGATATTCTGAGTTATATGATGTATGTTCAAGTGCTTATCATAACATATTGTTCCGCTAATGCTGTTACATAATGTTCATAATATCGCATCACGTGGACCTCGGGCTACGGTTTACTATTTTTAAACCCATTCTTGAGTGCCACGTTTCTTGTATTTAAAAGCAAAGATGTGTTTGATGTGAATGAGCCCTTAGGGGTTGTTCACACAGAAAGTGTTTTTGCTTTCCAATGCACTTTTCTATTGTCAATGCAAACATGTTTTTGACCATTACGCTCGCGTCTTTTGAAGCTCCGCGCATATGAGCGCCACATTTTTTAGATGCACTGTATCTCTATGCAAGGTTGTAATCAGTGTTGGGGGTAACGCATTACAAGTAATGCGAGTTACATAATAATATTACTTTTCTAAGTAACAAATAAAGTAATGCATTACTTTAAAAAATGAAGTAATAATATTTTAGTTACTTTTTTGAAAATTTGAGTTACTTTTTAGTTTAATTAATTAGCTTTTAATATAAATAAATTGCTGAATTAAAATGAATGTAGTTACAATGAATCGCGCAGCCAGTGAGAGAATGTGTTCATTATTTTGAACGCATCGAAGAAAAGGAAAAGGGGATTGACTGTCTCAATGGACAGTGATTTTACTTAAGACAAATAGTACAAAAGTAGCAAACGTGTATTGCTTTAAACTTTCAATCATCTGTGTATGTGGCATGTATAGCTCTGGGATAAGGAAGTTCTCAGATAACATTATGCTGAAAGATTTTTTTTTGATGTGTGTTTTAAATGTAAATGAAGGTGTAGGTTATACAGTGCGTTGTTAATTGCAGAACTCCTCTATTAAAAAAGAAAGAAAGAAAGAAAGAAAGA
>CAIGQW010054150.1:1952704-1966900 GCA_903798125.1 Danio choprae | reverse complement strand
TTAGATCTGTCTACAACTGGGTAGACTTCCATTAGATCTGTCTACAAAATGAAGGTGCCTCTGTCCTATGTTCACCTTTTGTTTTGTTTTTTTCTTTGTAAGCTGCAGTGCTGTCTTCTGTGTCACAATGACATGATCTGTCAACAAATTACAGTACAAACAGCCAAAAAAATATTGCCATAGTTTGACACTCTTGTATTGACATCATGACTGTAATTTGACTGTCTTATACGCACACAATGACACAAGGACTTGTCATTCTGATGGCACTGACACGTTCATTGACACAGAAATTCTGAGAGATGAGCAAAGGATTGAGCAAAAGACTGGCTTTTGCAGGTCATCCATGGTGTTTTGCTATTTGTACGTGTTGTTTTGAGAAATGCGCTCGCTGTTTTGCACAGTTCAATTCTGATCTGAGAAATGGACCAAAGCGACTGAGAAAAACTGTAAACTAGCTCTTATGTCCAGTGTTGTGTTTGTATTTACGATCAATTTATGTAGCATCGTTGTCCTGCGAGACACGAGACACATCTAAATCTGCGAGACACATTTCGTTCCTCTGTATGTCCATACATGTCGCGGAATGACAATAAACCTCGACTTGACTTGACTTGATATGGACCAATACACATTTTGAATGGTTAACTATGAGTGTTATCAGATTCTGCTTTGATAAATAAAAAGAAGTTTAATTTTGAAGAGCTACAACAAGCAAAAGGCACCCATTCGGTGGAATGGCCCATATATGTAATGTAACAAAAGACTGAACATTTATTGTATCCGCATAATTGTGTGTGTGTGTGTGTGTGTGTGTGTGTGTGTGTAGGTTTGTAAAAAATGGTCTTTTGTCAGATAACGCTGTTGTCATTAAAATGGCATTCTCTTCTGTGTGTGTACACGTATGCATGACCAACTAATACACACACACACACACACACACACACACACACACGCACACACACAGACACAAAGTAGAGCACAGATAAACACACACAAACATATTTAGAAGGTAAAATGTGAAAAATATATGTCACACATGCTAAGACATAATATATATATCCAATATAACTCCTTTAAGGAAACAAAACAACAACATTTCTGCTTAAACAACTCTGAAGGTGGCCTATTTTAACTGAAATTGATATCAATATTGTGCATGTTTATTGAATATCGGCATATGTCTACTTGAAACATAAGCTATGAGATCAACAGTGATGATTTGAAGTCGCTTAGGACGATTCCAGACCTCTACAAACCAAACTAAACCTGAGAGACTTTAAAATGGAGCACATCTGAGAACCACCAGCAGGCGGAAGCAGCAGCACATTTTCAGAAGTTCTGCTAATCATTCAGGCGGCAGAATGTGGTTCACTGTGAAAACAATCGTCATCTGTTTTCCATGGTAATGATAATAATAAATAACGGAACATTTACCTAATTTATTTCCTCAATATGAAAGCTGACTGCACTAATCCCAATCAAATATCAGTAATAAACCGTATAAACGCAGTGCTGAGGGAATCCATGTAACATTTAATATTGTTTGGAAGTCAAACACGGATTTCACAAACAAATGATACATTTTATTAGTATAAATGTTAAAGTAGATTTCACAAATGTTCCGATACAAACATTAACAATTATTAGTCTATGATTAATTGGGTAAAATCACACACATTGTTGATGAGTAAAGTTACACTGAATCTTTCAACCCATGATTCACAATGAGTTCTTGTCTTGTTTCTAGTCCGAATATCCTATATCCTATCTTAAGTTATTATATCGAGAAGCATTTTCTAAAGTCTAGACAAGCTAAAACACTCGTCTTGTGTTCAGAAATGTCAAAAAGACGTGAGTTTTTCCTTAAAATTAGCCAAGTAAAACCTACATTAGTTTACATGCAGTTCCTTCTTTTTGATTGCCTCATTTCTAAGGAAGAAAAATCACTTAATTTTGACTCATTTATTCTTAAAACAAGACAATATTGTCTAGAAAATGCAAATTACACAATATTTAACTGTAATATGAACTGTATTTCACTGTAGGACCGTTAAGCAGTATATAACTAAAGTTACATTGTGCAAATTACAGTATATTTTACAGTAAAATACACACAATTCTGTAAATACATATACAAGATAAATGGTGCTGCAAATGTAAATACAGTACTTTTGTATATTTTAACGTCGCATTGTGAAAATTGTGTGTATTATTTTACAGTAAAGATATGCATACAATTCTGTAAATACATGTACAGCAAAATAAATGGTGCTGTAAAAGTAAATATGGTATTTTTGTATTTTAAAGTTACATTGTGAAAGTTACTGTATATTATACAGTAAATATATACATATAATTATGTAAATACATGTACAGCAGGATAAATGATGCTGTAAATGTAAATAGGGTACTTTTGTGCATTTTATAGTTGCATTATGAAAGTTACTGTATTTTACTGTTAAGATATTTACTGTATTTTTACCGTAAAAATACACAAAAAAATTCTGTAAATACATATACAGCAAGATAAATGGGGCTGCAAATGAAAATACAGTACTTGTGTATTTTAACGTCTTATTGTGAAAATTACTGTTTATTTTACAGTACAAAAGACAGTAAATTATACATTGGTGCATCCTTTTGTGTATTTCAAACATCACAATCTGAAAATTACTGTATATTATACAATAAAGATACACATAAAATTCTGTAAATACATATACAGCAAGATAAATGGTGCTGTAAGTGTAAATACGGTACTTTTGTGTATTTTAACATCAAATTGTGAAAATTACTGTATTTTCTACAGTAAAAATACATATAAAATTCTTTAAATACATATACAGCAAGATAAATGGTGCTGTAGATGTAAATATGGTACATTTGTGTATTTTAACATCACATTGTGAAAATTATTGTATTTTTTACAGTAAAATACATATACAATTCTGTAAATACATATACAGCAAGATAAACGGTGCTGTAGATGTAAATACGGTACTTCTGTGTATTTTATCGCCGCATTGTGAAAATTACTGTTTATTTTACAGCAGATACACATACAATACTGTAAATGTAAATACAGTACATTTGCTGTAATTGATTTACAGTAAGTTACTGTAGATTCAACAGTAAATGGTTTAAATGTTTGGACTAGAAACGAGACAAAAACAACAATAAAAACATACTTGTAGATACACAATAAAAATGTCAAAACATTTTATTTGCGTAATGAACGCCTCTTGTTGGTCTATTAAATGGACCCGAATGTCTTGTCACACAGACTTTTACTGTAAATGCATTGTACTGTAATTGTTGATCATTTGCATTTGAAATGATCATCTTTTTTTGGGATCTAGAAAAGGGCTGGGATCTAATGATGACAGCAGCTGCAAGATCTCTTTGACTTTCTGAGAACATCAGTCATGCTTCAGTTTCAACACAAGTTACAGAAAATGGTGTCTCATACTTTATGGGCTGTTCATCAATACTGCCAGCTGTGGTGTTTCCTTGTGACTCACACTGATCCACACACTTATCCTGAGGACAAAGGGTCTGATCTGACACTTTCAGAAACACTGAGAATATGCAGGGTACGTGTGTGTGCGCGCGTGTGTGCGTGTGTGTGTGTGTGTGTGTGTGTGTGTGTGTGTGTGTGTGTGTGTTAGAATATTATTATTATTATTAATTATAAATTTAATTTTTATTATTTAGATTTTCATTCAAGTTTACTTTTTATTATTTTAATTTTGTTATTTTATTATAATTTCGTTACTTTGAAAATGCAATTATATTCCGTACTGCATACATTGAGATTGTTTTTAATATAAAATAATTCATTCATTCATTCATTTTCTTTTCGGCTTAGTCCCTTTATTAATCTGGGGTCGCCGCAGCGGAATGAACCGCCTAGTAAATAATTAAATTAATAAAATCATATATATTATTATGTATTACTTAATTCATTTTAATTCAAATTTAAGTGAATTTTATTTTGAATGCATTTTTAAATGCTTTGACAAGAATAAAAGAATATATTCATTATAAAAAATAATAACAATTCGTTTTAATTTTCATCAAATAATTATTAAATAATAATAATAATAATAATAATAATAATAATTTCCATATTGCATACATTGTTTAAATGCTTTGGCAAGAATACATAATATATATTTTTTTATTAAATAAGTATTAATTATTATTACTATTCATTCATTCATTTTCTTTTCGGCTTAGTCCCTTTATTAATCTGGGGTCGCCACAGCGGAATGAACCGCTAACTTATCCAGCATATGTTTTACGCAGCGGAAGCCCTTCCAGCTGCAACCCATCACTGGGAAACATCCATACACACTCATTGACACACATACTCTATGGACAATTTAGCTTACCCATGTAACCTATACTGCATGTCTTTGGACTTGTGGGGGAAACCGGAGCACCCAGAGGAAACCTACGCCAACTCCACACAGAAACGCCAAGTGACTCAGCCGAGGCTCGAACCAGCGACCTTTTTGCTGTGAGGCGATCGTGCTACCCACTGCGCCACCGTGAAGCCCATTATTATTATTATTATTATTATTATTATTATTATTATTTAATAATTATCATATCATCAAATAACTATTAAATAATAATAATAATAATAATGATATTATTATTAGATTGTATTAGGCTGTGTAAAACATATGCTGAGTGTGTGTGTGCGTGAGAGAATGAGGTTGCAGCATATGCATAAAACATATGCCGGAATAGTTGGCGGTTCATTTCGCTGTGGCGACCCCTGAAATAGAGACTAAGCCAAAGGAAAATATTATTAGTAGTATTTATTTAGATAATACACGTTTTTATTATTATTATTATTATTATTATTATTATTATTATTATTATTATTATTAATACACATTAAATTTTTTTCCATTACTCTGAAAATGTGATTAAATTCCATATTGCATACATTGATAGAAAGTATTAAAATGTAATTATTATTATATAATAATAATGTAATATTTCTTCTTATTTAGTTTTTTATTTAATTTAATAGTTATTTTTTCCTATTAGTTTGAAAATATAATTATATTCCATATTATTATTATTATTATTATTATCATTATTATTATTTAATAATAACGTATCATTATCAAACAATTATTAAATAATAATCTTAATAATCATACGTTTATTATTGTTGTTATAGATTTATATTCATTTATTATTATTATTAAATATTTAAATGTACTATTTATTTTTATTTATTATGTTGTTTTTTATTTAACTTAATATTTTTAATTGCTTTGAAAATATAATTATATTCCAAATTCCATACATTGTTTAAATGAATGAAGAATATATTATTATTATTATTATTATTATTATTATTATTATTATTTATTCTCTTTAGTTTAAAGAATAAAAAATATATTTAATAATTAATTTTAAATAATAAATAACTTATTTAGAGAGAGAGAGAGAGAGAGAGAAAGAGAGAGAGAGAGAGAGAGAGAGAGAGAGAGAGAGAGAGATCAATGTTTCTTCTTGTCTTGTCATTTTCCACAGTTTTGGGAATCTTAATACCAGCAGTTGAACAATAGATGTTCTAGGACAGTAAGTCATGTTTCTACTGTTGTGTAACCGAATCTGCCCTTCAGTGTCTGGAAGAGTCTCTGCAGAACACATGAACTCTGAGCTCTAAAGGAATTACAATAACCCTGAGCATTATGTTCTACAGTGTGCTGGAAATGCCCACCTCGCTCTCAAAAGGCTTTTGCATTTGTGCCCATGTGCTGGAAATGCCCAGCAGTGGATGCCGGCGGCAGTCTGAGAAGTCTGAGACTGATAAGAGGAGTTGCGGGATTCCTCGTCCACTTTCCTCTCCGCTAAACAGCTCCATGTGTGAAACAACAGGCTGACAGTCAATCAACTACAGCCCGTTTCCCAGAAGAGAAAAGCTCACACACTCCTGCCTGATCCAGATCACACACACACACACACATATACAGTTGAAGTCACAATTACTAGACCTCCTTCACTGTAAAACCCAACAGTCAACTTTATCAAATGAAGTGAGTGTAGTTAACACAAAATTTACTGAAAGCTAATTCTACTCATTTGAAAAGAGTTTAGAACTCAGCGCTGAAGGTAATGAGTTAATTAAATACCTCATTACTTCAACTTAAATGGAGCAAGTTCACAGTACTCATATAGATTAGTTTAACTCAAATGGTTTGTTGCAATTGGTTTTCTCAGTTGGTTTGAGTTCTCTTCATTTATTGGGTTTTACAGTACTCGGCTGGTTTGAGTTCTCTTCATTTATTGGGTTTTACAGTACTCAGCTGGTTTGAGTTCTCTTCATTTATTGGGTTTTACAGTACTCAGCTGCTTTGAGTTCTCTTCATTTATTGGGTTTTACAGCCCTAGTTTGTGCATCTCTGCTCTAAAGCAAGGGTGTTCAACACTGTTCTTGGAGATATACCTTCCTGCAGAGTTCAGCTGCAATCTTAAATCAAACACACCTGTCTTTAATTAACAAGTGCTCCTTCAGATCCTATTTAAGCTGCATTCCAGTCCTTCACTCACTAACTTCCATCCCTCTTGTTCACATAGATGTCATTGATTATGTCACACAAGTGTCTACTACTGATGGAGCATCTGAATGGGTTTAAATGTAATGCCCTAAACCCTTGAGCACTTCGCATTCTCACATACATTCTCACAATCACATTGCATTCTAGGACGTATAGGGGCTGAAGTGGACATATGAAGCCGACTCACTACCTCAATCAAAATCAAGGAATCAACATGTCCTAGTAAACTTCGCTCATTCACTTGACAAAGTGAAATGCAGTTTAGAATGGTGGCAGGGATTTCCCTGAGGGGAACAAGGAAAGGGAAGTGGACTGGAATGCAGCCTTAGTTGGTTTACTTGTGTTTGATCAGGGTTGGAGCTAAACTCTGCAGGAAGGTAGATCTCCAGGAACAGGGTTGTATTGTTAGGATGAATGAAATTAGGGCCTGAAAAATGCTTCCCAAAAATACATTAATTTGAATGGCCTATGCTTATGTTTGTCTGTTTTTTTTCTTATCCTGATGTTCACATAATCTTGGATCTGGCCCATATCCAGAGCAAATGTTTGTTGTGTTCATCAATGAGTCAAGAGCACAAGACTGATTCCAGCAAAGACCCCAGTGACAGATTTGCCTCTGCATTGTTCCCGTTGGCTAGTCTGAACACATGCATGGTGACCTACTTGGACCTGCACCTTCTCCACGGTGGATACCTTTGAAATCCAGACTGCAACTTTGCCCAAGCCGTCTTGCCAAAGGATAACGGGTCGCCCCAGCTGAGCCTGGGTCCTCCCATGGTTTCTTCTATCAATTGGTGAAGTTTTTGTTCTTGTCACTGTCTCCTCTGGCATGCTTGGTCAGGGCTGGTTGAGTTGCTCCTTTAGTGGATCAACCATCAAAAGTGACATTTCTAATCTATACACCTGCTCAATCAAGATCATACTGTACCACGCACACACACTTTAGCTTTTGATGTTTTATGGGGCTTTCCCAAAGCTGTAATGATGTTTGTACTGTACAGGCTGTATATTCTGTCCTCTTTCCCAACCCAACCCATAAACCAACCCTTACAAAAACACATAAAAAACTTAATTCTACATGATTAAATTCTATTTTCCTCATGGGGACCAAAATATATATACTGTATATCCCCACAAGGTCAAAATTGACAGGTTTTGCTTTACTTCAAGGGATTTTGTCTTCATAACATGATAAAGTACCAGGACCACACACACACACACACACACACACACACACCTGCCCAAATCAGATTATACCAAACGCACTGAGCTGCAGAAATATTACTGTAGGTTGAACTCACACAAGAGTGCCAGTGTTTCACTGTACACTGAGTGCATTGTGGGAATGACAATAAAGCTGCAGCCAGAGTTTTTTGGAAACGTGGGATATAAAA
The DNA here is from genome assembly GCA_903798125.1 of Danio choprae. Taxonomy (NCBI): domain Eukaryota; kingdom Metazoa; phylum Chordata; class Actinopteri; order Cypriniformes; family Danionidae; genus Danio; species Danio choprae. The sequence goes on along the minus strand of CAIGQW010054150.1, from coordinate 1,958,916 downwards.
AAAAAAAAACAAGACTGCGTTCCTGAACTTGTGCCAAAGATATCTGTGGAGAGCCAGCTGTTCACGTTTACACTGATCTCAGTGGCAGCTGCTCAACTACTGAGTGTTTAAATGATGTTTTTGCACCCATACATGAACCCACAAAAAACTTTATTTTTCTCATAAAATCTAGCTCTTTTCTCTCAGTGGTTGAAATAAGCGTCTCTCTAAACCAGGGGTGTAAAAACTCTGACCTGGAGGGTCGGTGTCTTGCAAAGCTTAGTTCCAGCCCCAATCAGACACACCTGGGCTAGCTAATCAAGCTTTTATTAGGCTTTCTAGAAACATCCTTGCAGGTGTGTTGAAGCAAGTTAGAGCTAAAATCTGCAGGACACCGGCACTCCAGGACAAAGTTTGGGCACCCCTGCTATAAACCTTGCCTTTCTGAGAGCATATTCTGCTTTGACTGGTCCAAAGGCCCTAATCTGTTCTGATTGGTCAGATTGTCAAAGTCTGATCTGATTGGTCAAAAGGCCCTACTTTGCCCTGATTGGTCTGTACAGTACAGCATGTATCAGAAACCAGATTCCCCATTGCAATATCTGAATTTTAGCTGCTCCACTAGTAAACGCAGTTATACAAACAGCAACAAATCAAATCCACATCCTTTAGAAATGGAGCAAAGTAGATTTCCTTTCACAACATCAAAAACACAATGCCGACAACTAGAACTAAACCCTTCTGTGCCTCAAATGCAACTGCAGTGATTGAGGGTCAACGTCAAAGGGATTTACTCAAAATTAATAATAATAAAAAAGATACTCAGTAAAAAATAAACATGAAATAAACACCATTAATGTACCATTGATAATAAGAACATTCAATCTGTTTTCTAATCCAGAATACACTTCTTTGGTTTTTTTACGCTCATTATTTTCAATAAAGTGCCAATAATCACACCATTTGTCCAAAACTCAAATCTAATTGGACAGTCCACTTCACTGCCGGGAAATGGGGAAAGTAACTGAAAACCTTGCTGTGATTGATTTTGCCTGGCGGGAAACAGGGATCTATTGTTTAAATTCAAAAGTCATCATGCCATTCATGTTGCTTTGAATGCATCCGAAATCGCCCACTACTCGAGTATGTACTACATTCTGAATCTGAATTTACTACATGATCGTTAGACAAGTACCTTCTATATAGTACGAATGTGATTAGTATGAAGGGAAATCGGGCCATTTGTCATCATCACATCAGTGCGTCAGTTGTGTCACTCCTCCTCCACTCACTCCTTCTCATGAATTCTCTTAAGTGGTATCATGGGATAGCGTTGCGTCCATTGGATGTACACTTCAGAATCTCGCCAGAAGTAGTAGGCCATTGGGTACTTCTCGCATACTGTTTTACGAACACTATGAATTCGGACATACTGTTTTTATCGTACCATATAGTAGGAAAGTAAGCGATTTCAGACGTAGCCATGGTCTGTGTAAAAGGGTATATAGTAATAAATATAGTAAAAGGGTCATTTTACATTGTCATGGGCACTACTGTAATATTAATACATTTCATAGACATAAGCAGAGATGATGCTTTTTTTTTAGGACAGCCATCCAAACCTTGACCTCCTTGTTCACGTAAAAAAAAGAAAAATAAACACTAAAGATGACCCTCCTTTCCTCATTACAGTCCGAGGTTACTTTTTATAAGTACCTTCAGTTTATGATGTGAAATGATTTAATGGCAAAGAATTACAGCTCTGCTTTGACCGGCATTCACTATTGACTGAATACGCCTAACCTACAAACCTACATAAGACTGAAAGTTAATGGAGAACTACTCAAACGAATAAATGGCAAACATAAGATATCATTGTTTGACCTCGAACACCATAGAAATGTGTAACCACTTCAATAAAAAAGCAAAAATCAATAAAGCACACAATGGCTTTCAGCTGAGATCATTTCATTAAAGGATCATTAAAGGAATGTTCTGGATTAAGTGTGGCGGCACGGTGGCTCAGTGGTTAGCACTGTCGCCTTACAGCAAGAAGGTCGCTGTAAAACATATACCAGAATAGTTGGTGGTTCATTTCGCGGTGGCGACCTCTGAAATAGAGACTAAGCCGAAGGAAAATTACTGAATGAATTAATGTTCTGGATTAAAAACCATTTACTGATCCATATTTTTTAACCCTTTATAGGGAAATCATTGAAATGCTTATTGGAAAAACCCCGGAGTGTTGATTATTACAATAGTTTTGCACTTTTATGACTTTAAAAAATTACATTGTCATTAATAGCAATAAAGTTGCCATATGTGACCACAAAACCAGTCATGGGTGTCTTTTTTTTTTTACATAGATTTTTATACACTACCTGAACACTGAATAAATAAGTTTTCCATTGGTGTATGATTTGATATGACAATATTTGGTGTAGAAACAAAATTTGGAATCACTATTAAAAATGCACCAAAATCACCATTAAATCCACAGTATTAATCAAAGCAATGAGTTTTAATACATTTACGGTAGGACATTTACTAAATATATTCATGGAACATTATCTATACTTAATAATCTAATGATTCTTGGCATAAAAGAAAAACCAATAATTTTGACCCATAGCCTACAATGTATTTTTGGCTACTGCTAAAAATAAACCCCATGCTACGTACGACACAGATGGTTCTATGGAAAGTAAAGCATCTTTCTTGTGTATGTAGTGTACATGTGTATGCAAAAATCATACAAAAGAACTGGAAATATTCTGGTAGCTATATGCGTAAGGGTATTTTTGATATTGATATACTTTAATGACTGCTAATGTTAATCTCATAATATGTCTATAGGCAAAGGGTAATTGTTAAATGCTAGTTAGAGAAACTACACAAGCAATGTTTGTTTTAATTTTCATAATCCCGTTACTGTCTTCTGAGTAAATGTTTTTTTATGAACCTGTCATGAGTGACAGAAAACACATGGAAGCCCTTAGGTAAAATGAGAAATAGTTTTCTGCTCCACTATATATATATGCCAGCCTCTGGCACCAAGAAACAGGTAATTTAGCCTGGGATGAATTAACTACATCCCACAGTTCCTGTGAAACTTTGGGGTTTTGCTTTAGAAACTGCATTTTCAATGTCCCCCCACCAGTTTTCAATTGGGTTGAGGTTAGGGGATTGAGCTGGCCACTCCATTATTAATTCGTTCTGCCAGAAATTTATTGTTTGGGTACCATTTTTGTAAATATTACTGTTAAATGAATAATAAATGATGCATGTCACTTATTTTCTTCAGTGTATGCAAGAAGAAACAGATATGATTAAATTTATCATAGACATTATGCAGTTTGATAGTTTATTATATGTCATTTGGACGAAGTATTTTCTTGATGATAAAATGGATAAGAATTTCCAATCAGACCCACCAGTTTTCAATTGGTTTGAGGTCAGGGGTTTGAGCTGGCCACTCCTACTATTTAAACAAAAAATTAACAGTATGTGTGTATTTATAATGGTAGTCTACCTATCCGTATGTGTGTCTACATTCTCTTTTTTCAGTCCATGTCTGGTTGTTGATTATGTAAATCTAATAAAACTGGAGAAAATACATTGAAAATGTTTGTGGAGATTTACCATAGATATACTGTAGCTGAATATATCTTTGCACAGAGATAAAGATTTAATATAAAGTCAGATTATGGTATTATATTGTGTATATTTGCTACTCCTTGTTGTCTCTACAGATTAATCTAAACTAGGCTGCAATCAGACAGAACTCTTTTAAAGACTCCAGAAGTAAACAAAAGATTTTTTTTTCCTTTTCCGTGAACTCCAGATACAGGCGTAGTGATTGTTTTGAGCTGGTTTAGCTGGAACAGATTGTTCTGTTTCTCTTGAACTCTGTTGACTGAGACTTGGCGTGCCGCCAGAGCTTCCTGTTCACCCAAACCCTGCTTCAGACGAAAAAGACTAACAAGGAAGTGTCTGCAGAAAACAGGCCTTGGCCTGCTTTAGCTCTGTGGTATTTCAGGTCAAGAGGTATTCAGCAGAACAAGAGTCGCTCTGAACTAAAGCTGCGCCGCCAGATGAGGGAACACTGTGAACTTTCAGATTACCTTTCACTGAACAATGATATAGTGAAGAAAAGAGAAGTACAGGCAGACTGTTGCGGTATCCATATCTATACAGTTGACATAACCCAACACTGCATGAGTCAAATATGGACAAACCCAACAGTTGGGTTATAAAAAGTTATTTAAATTTAAACGAAAACTTAACAGAGACATAATGTTTATTCTTCACAAATGAGGAATTCCCCAATGCCATAATGCTTTTAATACTATGCACTGTATATTCTACGGGGCAACACGGTGGTGCAGTGGGTAGCACAATCACCTCACAGCAAGAACATCGTTGGTTCGAGCCTCGGCTGGGTCAGTTGGCATTTCTGTGTGGAGTTTGCATGTTCTCCCCGTGTTTGCGTGGGTTTCCTCCAGGTGCTCCGGTTTCCCCAACAAGCCCAAAGACATGCGGTATAGGGGAATTGGGTATGCTAAATTGTCCGTAGTGTATGAGTGTGAATGAGTGTGTATGGATGTTTCCCAGTGATGGGTTGTGGCTTGAAGGGCATCCGCTGCGTAAAACATATGCTGGATAAGTTGGCGGTTCATTCCACTGTGGCGACCCCAGATTAATAAAGGGACTAAGCCGAAAAGAAAATGAATGAATGTATATTCTACACTGTAAATAAATAATTACAATTTACTGCAAAATTTACTGCAACTTACTGGCAATTTTGGTTGCTAGCAAGATTGTAAATTTATAAGTGCACTAAATTTATAATTACAAATACAGTACAATTGTTATTATTTATTTACAGTGCGCTTGTACACTCACAGGCCACTTTATTAGGTACACCTGTCCAACAGCTCGTTAATGCAAATTTCTAATCAGCCAATCACATGGCAGCAACTCAATGCATTTAGGCATGTAGACATGGTAAAGACGATCTGCTGCAGTTCAAACTGAGCATCAGAATGGGGAAGAAAGGTGATTTAAGTGACTTTGAACGTGGCATGGTTGTTGGTGCCAGACGGGCTGGTCTGAGTATTTCAGAAACTGCCGATCTACTGGGATTTTCACGCACAACCATCTCTAGGGTTTACAGAGAATGGTCCGAAAAAGAGAAAATATTCAGTGAGCGGCAGTTCTGTGGGCACAAATGCCTTGTTAATGCCAGAGGTCAGAGGAGAATGGCCAGACTGGTTCCAGCTGATAGAAAATCAACAGTAACTCAAATAAGCACACGTTACAACCGAGGTATGCAGAAGAGCATCTCTAAACGCACAACACATCAAACCTTGAGGCGGATGGGCTACAGCAGCAGAAGACCACACCGGGTGCCACCCCTGTCAGCTAACAGCAGGAAACTGAGGCTACAATTCGCATAGGCTCACCAAAACTGGATAATAGAAGATTGGAAAAACGTTACCTGGTTTTATGAGTCTCGATTTCTGCTGTAAATTGACAGTAATTTTACAGTGTAGATCAACCTACATTAAACAACCATGAGTGAAAACATTCAGCATTTTTACAATTTCCAAAAGTTTCATAAGCTGATGTCCTGATGCTTGGAGTGTCATATACTGTATACACGTGGTACAGTAAGATTGCATTGGTGTGGCTAAATGTATGTGTGACTAAATGTATACTCATTTATACACTGTAAAAAGTGAATAGTTACGTTACTTAAAGTCAACTAATAATTTTTTACAGTTTATAATGCTACAATATCCATACATTTCTTCCAGTATCCAGTATATAACATATAAACACTAGTTTCCTTTATACGTAATGTATTACTATCTGTTTATGTTGTGTTATGTAATATATATACACAAGGAGATGTTTCACAAGTTATATACTTGTCATAAACACTTTGACCTATACAGTAACTCTAACACTGTTTATTCTGTTTTTACAAATCAGGAAATCCCCTAATTTTTGTTTGTCCAGATTTAGCTCATGTTAGTACATGTTTGTCCTCAAAATTTTATTTGGACATAATGCATTTATACTGTATTCACTGTGTGTTCTAGATAAACACAAATATCTAAACACATCCCACACTGAAAACATTTTTACTTGTTAACACATCATTCAGTAACAAATATAAGCTGATTTCATCCAATTTCAGGTATCATTATTTCACCGCTAGTATGGTA
>CAIGQW010054150.1:1923127-1944648 GCA_903798125.1 Danio choprae | reverse complement strand
CCTTAACTAAGCCTTATACTTACCCATACTACTTAATCAGTCCTTAACTAACCCTTAAACCTACCCATACCACTGAATAAGAGCTCAACTAACCCTTAAACCTACCCATACCATTTAAATAGTCCCTTACCAACCCTTAAGCTTACCCATAGCATAAAAACCCCTAGCTAACCTTAAATTACCTACACCACTAAACCAGCCTCTAAACTTTTTCAAACACTAAACCCACCAATTTCACTAAACCTTCCATCGAATTTAACTGACGCCAAATACCACTAAACCCAACCATAACCTAGTTCATAAACCTACCCACTAAACCTGAACCGTAACCCATTTCAACATGATCAAAAGTGTTTAATGTTACAGTTCACTTTCAAATGGTTATCTACACTGCAGGGTTCAGGTTAGCATTACAGTTTCATTTATGGTTTAATGCATCTACTGTAATTATGCTAATTTAACCGTTGTTCAACAGGGACACTGTAAAATAAGCAGCTACTATGATTACAATACAGTACAACCACAATACATACATACACTGTACCTAACAAGTAGTTTTTGTTTTATTTATATATTTGTATTTCACATTTGTAAATGACAATTAAAATAACAGAAAACAAAAAAGGAAGACATTCAGATGCCAAATGATGCCAAACACAGATCCATAATACCTTACAATAGATATAGCTTCTACCTTCTGCCACTTTTCCAAATGATCAACTAGAAGTTATTATTTGTTGCTCTTACATGACTTTTGTCAGGTAGTGTAGTCTTCTCCAGCCTTCTTTGTTTATGCGCTTTTATTTCACTTTAAAAGCAATTAAAATAAAACTACTTATTGCCAAAACTGAAATGACTGAAAGTATATACTACAAAATTAGATGGCACTCAGAGGTTTTTGCATCTGAACTCTTCAAATTTCAAGAGTAACAAGTTAGTTGGGTATATTTAGCTTAACAAGCACTTTTTATCTTTTACAGCACATTTGACACCATCTTGTTCAACGTCCACTTGTTATCCAGATCTTTCCTGACCCACATATTCATCAATGAGCCTCACAGTCTGAGTATTTTTTTTTTTACATAACGCGGAACCTAACAAAGGGAAGCTCACTTTCAGTCATCTGGTAAAGCTAACTATCTTGTTTAAACATAATAAAAGCCCTTCCTGGATCTCATAGCAGTTATCAACATCCCATATTTGCTGTGAGCAAATGCTATCTGGTAAGTGCACTGACATATAATGTCCGCATTAGTCACTTGCTGCAGTGTAATGTGTCAACAGAGGATGCCGCCAATGAAAACAGCCGCTGTGTGAATGGGCATGTGGGTTAGCAGGAAAACTGAAAGCAGGAAATTTTCTAATGAAGATGATACTAAAGATAAGAGTACTTTTTTTCTGATGTATTTTAAGCCGTGTTTGGATTAGAACTGTCAGCTGTTGTTTTTTAATTAGCATTCCTTTCAATGCAAAACTCTCTGCATCTGACAAAGATCTGGAAAGTCCGGAGCAGAGTTTGAAAACTGACCAATAGAGCGGTTTCGCCGCTATATTTCTTCTGGTTTTTCAACTAAAACCCACGGCCTCTTTGTTTCTGTGTCTTTCTGTTCCCTTTTTTCACAGCCAGTCAGCCTAAACTTGTTTTCGTGCTAATTTATAGCATTTCAGCCCGAGGACGTCATGACAAACAGATTGAGAATTTTCAGGAAATGAGCTCCACCGCCTCACATGCCACACTCTTTTCTCTTAAACTGGATTAGCCGCAATAATAATGGTTTTCTTAATTAGCATAATTTAACATGAACTAACAATGAAAAACTACTACAGCATTTATTAGCTTCATCAGTTACTGGTACTGAAATCCAGATTTGTGTTTGTTAACAGTTAAACTACTGTAAACAATTTTTACCAATGTAAAAACAGAATTAAACCTTATTAGAACTAATGAAACCTTATTGTAAATATTTGCTGATTTATTTGATAATGATTTTCATTATTTCATGTTTTGATATTTGGGAAGTGTTCGAAATAAATGTTCATGAAAAGTACAGAAACAGCACCGCTGAAGTTCCTTTTTCCTCTTTATTACAATTAATGCCGCTAAAACGACAGGGATTTCATTGTTACGGTTTTATTTAAAACCCCCTACATACTTTTAGATAAACATGCAAATAGATATTTAGGTCACACTTTATTTTAAGGCATCATCGTTACAGTGTCATGAATAAAATTGCATGGTTAAGGTTAGGTTTAGGGTTAGTTACATGTATTTATGCACAATTTATTGTAATTACTATGGCCCGTACATGGTTCATGTGTAAAAAGGACACGCTAAAATAAAGTGTGACCCATATTTATTTTATTTTATTATAGTTATTTGATTTCATTTGATTTTATTGTGTTTTCCCTACCTGTACTTTAACATTCAGTGCAGTTTAACGAAGAAAATTGTCCAACATACTTCCTTTTTGCCATTGCCATGATGAAAGTTTACAATACTTCACTAGTTATTTTGCAAGATACTAGTATTCAGCTTAAAGTGACATTTAAAGGCTTAACTGGGTTAATGACATTAATTAGGCAAGTCATTAGACAAGTGGTTTGTTCTGTAGCCAATCGAAAAACATCATTTCTTAAGGGTGCTATTAATATTGGCCCTTTAATTATATATTATATTATCATTTTTATTTTCTAAAATTAAAAACTGATTTATTTTAACCAAATTAAAAGGAAATAAGACGTTCTCCTGAAGAAAAATCTAATGAAAATGATTGCTCTGTTAAACATTACTTGGAAAATAATTGAAAAACAATAATAATAATAATAATAATAATAATTTCACAGCAGGGCTTTTAATTTTGTGTAATTAATGAAAGCTAAAACGAAAGAGTAACTGCTTAAACATACGTTATCTAATTGTACCTACTGTAAATGTATTTTAAGAGAAGTTATAGTAAATAGAAGTCGGTAACATTAGCGCCCTCTTTTGGATACATGCGCGTAATCATAACAACAAACGAAAGTAAGCTAAACTGCGTCAGAGTTTAGCAAGTCGTCTTATGTTTAACATATTAACGTCATTAAACAACAAATATGTCGAATACGCTAAGCATATGCACTACCAGTTAAACATAACTGCAAAACACTGTTCAGGACTCTAATTATAGTGAACATAAGCCTACTTGAGCCTGAAGGAGCTCGTCATAAATACAGCCCTGTTCCCAGGCAACTCTATCTGCTAATCAACAATGGGAGGCGTCGCGTTAGGGAATACGCTTTTTACAGTAAAATCTGGAACAGCAGAGGGGGGAGGGAGGAGCATTGCTAGTACCAGTAATAGTATTACTGACAACCTACCTTTACTGGAAGAGAGGGAGGTGCCAAACTAGAAGATGACGACAGGCCAGAGCATATAACCGAGCACTTCAGCTCAGCTCCACAAAGAAACACTAACTTCTCTAAAGCAGGGAAGACGAGAGCGGAGACTCGACACTCTGGATATTACAAACAGTTCTCATTCAACAAAAGAGACTCAAAAGTAAGAGAGACTTTCTTTTTATTGCTTTTGGAGAATTTATAGACTGCTTTATACTCTGGAATTAATAAATGTTTAGGACTTTAGGGGCTTTATTATTATTATTTTTGACCACATTTTTCTACACAGATGTGAATATTATACAGTAGTCAACAACTGAAGTGGATCAAAAAAGGTTTTTCTAAACTGTATAAAAATGGGTAGAACAATTTTGATAAAAGGTTTTGATCCACTTCAAATGTTCACTAATGTATATAAATATATTAAATAGTTTATTAAGGAGTAAGAATTAATAATACTACTACTTATAATGATAAAGTAATAGAGTAACACTTTAAATACCAATTCTCTTAACTAGCTTATTACCTGCCTATTATTAAGACATTGGCTGTTTATTTAAACTTATAAAAGTACATGTTCTGCTTATTTAATATTCAAATTCATATTATACTTGTATAATCTGGCTTATGATTGTATACGTAAATCAACAAATGGCAGAACGCTCTTAGTTGGATAACAGTCTTTAAGAATATCCAGAATATGTACTATACATGTAGGAGTTTAATGTAAGTTCAAATTCATATTATACCAGTATAATCTGGTTTATAATTGAATACTTAAATCTACAAATGACGCTCTTAGTTTGATGACAGATTTTAAAGCATGCATTGCAGTGACAGCAAGTTTCCTATGATACTGATCCAGACTCTCTCTCTCTCTCTTTTTCCAGGCTCCTTTGACCAGCTCTCTCACCGTTTCTCCGTCATCATCAGATCTGCTTCCCGCAGCTCAGGGTTTTGTGTGTATCGCCATGATAACCCACAGCAAGTTTGACAACGCAATGAGCAGCGGCCTGTTTGATGCTAGCATGCGGCTGCCGTCTCACCGCTATAAGACCTTCAGCTCCAAGGTGGAGTTCCAGCTGGTGCAGCACGCCATCAGGATGCTGCAGGAGAGCGGCTTCTACTGGGGCGCCATCAGCGGGAAAGAGGCCAACCACCTGCTGAGCTCCGAGCCCAGCGGGACCTTCCTGGTCAGAGACAGTTCAGACAATCGGCACTTCTTCACGCTCAGCGTCAAGACTGAATCGGGCACCAAGAACCTGCGCGTGCAGTGCGACAACAAGTCCTTTTCCCTGCAGACGGACTCCAAGAGCATGCAGTCCGTACCCCGCTTTGACTGTGTGCTGAAACTGGTCCAGCACTACATGCCGAGGAGCTCGCTATCCATCGGGATCTCTCGAAGTTCCTACTACATTTACACGGGTGGGGAGAAAATCCCTCTGGAGCTGCTCAGGCCTCTGCAGTGCACGATGTCCTCGCTTCAGCATCTCTGCAGAAAGACTGTGAACGGACACACGGACGTGTCCAGCAAGAGAGACCATCTGCCCCAGCAGCTCAAAGACTTCCTGCAGGAGTATGATGCTCCTATTTAAAGCCTGAAAGAGAGCAATCAGGGAGCTGATGAGGGCTTACATTTTTGGGCCTGGAAGTACATAGAGAGCACATGGAGTTGTCGAGCCACTGGTACGATCACTAATGCATTCCTATGCGGCTGATGTTAAAGCGTCGTTCTTGCCATAAGAGATTTGATGGATGGATATTTTGCCAGTATAACAAACAACCCACTCTGTGGGCACCAATCACTGCCTTTGCACTGCCCTGAATCTCCACGCAGGGAGACGTTAGACAGAAACCAGCCGCCACCGCCCTTCTTCCAAGTAAATAATTGTGCCTTTCAAAGGAAAAAGGAAGAAGTGCACAGCGGGTATGCTGTTGAGAAACAACTTGTGGACAGAAACAAAAGACTCTGATAAAACATAGCAGGACTGAACACAGACACACACACAAATACAGTTGAAGATCATATTATTAGCCCTGTCCTGTGAAATTTGAGTTCTTTTTCAAGTGTTTCCCAAACAGAGCAAGGAATTTTGACAGTATTTACTGTGTATTTTTTATTTTTTTTAGTTTGGCTGGAATAAAACTAGTTTTAAATCTATTTTTAAAGGTCAATATTATTATAAATTCTTTTTTTGATTGGCTAGAGAGTAAACCACTGCTGTCCAATGAACCTAATTAACAGTTAAGCCTTTAAATTGCACTTCAATCTGATTACTAGTATCTTATAGAACATGTCAAATATTATATAATGTCATCACGGCCAAGACAAAAGAAATTAGCTATTAATTAATCTCTCTGTTAAACATCACTTGGGAAAAATTTGAATAATCTCACAACAGGGTGAATAATTCTGACTTCAACTCTATAATAAAGGACACTTTTCTGCTTGTACTTGAATGACAGACACTGTGGAACAAAATGTTGTAGAAGTGAGGTGTTTGTGTTAGGACCGTTACTGAATGTATTAACCAACGCGGGTCTTCTGTGTCTGAGGATCGCCCGTGTTTTTTCAGCCTTCTCAAGCCAGACACTGTTTACATACATGAAGATGCATGTTGATCTTCTGTAAAGACATCTCAACCACGTTTGGATGCGACTCGTATTTATATTTATGAAACCGAAGAACCATTTCAATAATTTATTAAAGAGCACTATTTTTGTAAAAATGAATGCTGTGTCTTGGGTTTTCCTCTTTTCCGTGTCCTCATAAACATCTGTGGTGATTCATGAATCAGAGTCGTCTGTGATTCAGAGTCCCGGACTGCTCTCAGGAAGAGTTAAAGTTGATTCAGAGATATTGGCCCGAGCGAGCGGGAATGATCCTCCCCTCGCTCTTCCAGTAAGACTTTGACTGATATGAGGAAGCTAGGGATTACAGTCAATGTTTTACACACTCTTTAAGGGAACAACCTTGGACAACAATAGTAACTTACTGTAGAGATAAGCCGTTTACATAAGAGAAGAAAAAAATATATACTACGTACGGTTAAGGTTAGGGACAGGTTTAGGACAGATAGTTTTAAGAGTATGTCAACTGTATGTCAACTGTGACCAATCATAAGTGTATCCATGTAGGCTTATTATATGGCTTAAATGTTAACATGTTAGTTAGTCACAATAATATAAAAGGGTTCCAAAATAAGCTGTTTCTCATTCATTAGTATAACAATTAGATTTTATCAAAAAAAAAAGGTTATATATTACATTAAACACATTTAATAATGAACAAACAATATAGTATTTTATTAGCAATTCTACTAACGTGTGTGTTAGCCTTAAGAAGAGAACATTTTAAACAATACACTGTAAAAAAGCAATTAGTACTTAAAAGAAAGAGTAAACTTGTTGCCTTATAATTATTAAGTAACTATGCATAATTATAAACGTTTACTGCCTTTAAATAAAATCAACTTGTTGCTTTAAAGGCTTTTTAAAGTAACTAATCACTTTTTACAGTGTAGCTTTAATAACTATATATATTAACTATAATAATATGTCTTTGCTATGATAACAATACAGTACATAATGTTTTACTAGTTATTTTGTCATTTAAAGGCTTAACTAGGTTAATTAGACAAGTCGTTGGACAACAGTGCTTTGCTCTAGTCAATCAGGGAAAAGAATTCTTATGAGGCTAATAATATTGAACTTAGTATTTCCTTTTTTTTTTAATTCTGAGAAACCACTCAGTACTTGTCTTTTTCTTGGTAAATATATGAAATAGAACCTTAATTTTGTAATACGTTCATCTGGTAACACTTTAGTCAGAATTCGTCCTAGTCTCAATTCATGCTAGTCACAATTCGTGCTATAAACTACTGGCTTATTACCTGTAGTTATAAACTATGATCTTATTCTACATCCCTAACCCTACCCAAAACCTAAACCCAACTACTACCTTACTAGCTAGTATTAAGCAGCTAATAAGTAGTTAAGCTAGTGAATTGTGACTTAAAATAAACTGTTACCATTCGTCTTCAACATATATGTACGTCTATAGCTATAGATCCTTTAAACAATATGTGCTGGAGTTCATTTGTAATACGTTGCACTACAACAAACTAAACAAACTAAATAAACCTATTCATTCAAAGACATTTCTTTTTCTTTAAATATTAAGCTACAAATTTAAACAAGAGCACATTTTCTATTTGTTTAGAAAGTTTGAGCAGAAGCCACATCAAAAAAAATAAATAAATAAAAGTAAAAAATTCAGAGAAACTAATTCCGCTTTACTTGTGTGTAAACTTTTCTCTGGTGTTTGCATAGTAACAGCTGATCTCTCCCCCTCTCTCTGTATCTGTGATAAAGGGGAAGAGGTGTGTGACTGTCGCATCTCTTTTGAACTGCGTCTGCTGGGAAGGCAGCGGTGTTTCTGAAGTCACGCTGTGTGTTGTGGTGTACTTCAGCGGACTGGAATGCATACACTGTGCTTACACACTTCTGGGAGTGAACGTGAGGGGTTAGTCTGAGAATGTGCGTACGAGAGTCATTGTGTTCGTGGAAGAGCATGTGACAATGCAGAGTTAAATATGTCAACACAATGAGGGGAAAATACATTTCAGCTGCCATTTAGCACATGCTTAATGCTAACTTTAGTGATCAATACATGTTCATTCATTCATTTATTTCCCTACAGCTTAGTCTCTATATTTATTAGGGGTCACCACAGCGGAATGAACCACCAACTTATCCAGCATATGTTTTACACAGTGGATGCCCTTCCAGCTGCAACCCTGTACTGGTAAAATCAATACATGTTTAAACACCAAAATTGAGCTATGCTTTCATGCTAAGCCAATTTATTCTATTCTTTTCCATGTACGTTCACCCTTAAATCCAAACTCACCGCCTATACCTTTAAAGGTCCAGTAAAATTAAAATTACGTTTTTTAGATGTTAGTATCAGTATGTTAGCCTTAATGATATCTATAAGCTAGTGTGCTACAAAACATTTGTGTTAGGATATAAACATTGAAAGCTTGCAGTTTGTCACTTCCGCCTAAATAGATTTTGTCGTCACCTCGTACTTCAGTTTCTCATCAAATCTACTGACCAATCAAATGTTATCTAGTATCCCACATGTCCCGCCCCCTTAAAGACGCTTCTCATTTGCTTTTCATTTGATGCGCTTAAGCTCAACCACTCACAATGGCAGAGCTGTGATAAAAACGAAACACTATTGGCTGTTCTCATTTATAAAGGGGAGGAGCTACTATAATATATCCCGCTCTGTATTTATGTTTCAATTGAAATTACGTCAAATTTTGAATTAAACAAATGCACATTTCAAAGCACTTCACGGGACCTTTAATAGTGCAATATTTGAGAGAGCAGCCATTTGTAGTGGTGACTTAAAACATAGTGGATGTTCATAAAATGCACTAAATCCAATCCCACAACGCACCACAATAATGAGTGTACAACCCATGTACATTCAACAGCTAGAAAAAACCCATATTCACTGTGAGAGTTCACTGTGAATTTCCCTATAATATGGCATCCACAGGGCGGCACGGTGGCTCAGTGGTTAGCACTGTCGCCTCACAGCAAGAAGGTCGCTGATTCAAGTCCCGGCTGGGCCAGTTGGCGTTTCTGTGTGGAGTTTGCATGTTCTCCCCGTGTTTGCGTGAGCTTCCCCCACAGTCCAAAGACTACCTATACCACATTATAGGTGAAATGGATGAACTAAATTGGCCGTATTGTACAAGTGTGTGAATGAGAGTGTATGGGTGTTTCCCAGTACTGGGTTGCGGCTAGAAGGGCATCCGCTGTGTAAAACATACGCTGGAATAGTTGGCAGTTCATTCCGCTGTGGCAACTTTTGATAAAACAGAGACTGAGGACAATGAATGGCGTCCACATCGGAATCCTATCGGTGTATTATCATTATTTAATCGTTAGTTTAACGTTGGTAGACATGACATAAATCAAACATTTTTGGTTCAATACTAATAGATAGCTCACTTAGTGTTAAAAAAAAGTATAAAAGTGAGTTTTTCCAAGGGGTAAGCAAAATAATCTTGTTTTCGCTTTGAAATAAGATTTTTTTCCTTGCCACATCGGCAGATTAATTTGCTTGTTTTAAGGAAAAACTCACTTAATTTTGACTTGTTTCTCAAAACTTTGATTTAGGAATTTTTAGGACTGGATTTGGACTGGAAACAAGAAAAAAACTAAGTAAGAAAAGCATTTTTTGTAGTGTAGGACTTAACAATACCAATAAGCAACAATTTTTTGCATTAAACAACCGCTTTAAAGCATTTTTTAATTAACTTTAAAGTTCAACTTTAAAATGATCTGTTGCTGTCAAGAGGTGACAAACATGTTTCACCGCAGAGAAACAAGGTACTTCTGGCAATCAGACCTATTTCGTACAAACAACCCTTTGCCATTTTCTTCTTCTTTCTATACTGACGTTTACAGTAAAACGAGAAAAGGCTGGCCTGCCTCATGGCGCATGAGAACCAGAAGACTCGTAACCAGGAAACAGTTTCATACCAGCCACATAAAAGGCGTGCAGCCAGCTGCTGTGCCACCACGTGGGCAAAGCAGAGTCTTCAGCGCTCCTGCGTTTACCAGAAATAAACACTCAGCTGGTTGGCTGTTAATCCTCACAAATGTGTTCCTTACACTCTCACTGATCTGCTGCACTGCTAATAGTCATAACACAAACTTACTTGCCAGCAAACTTTTTTAAATTTATTAATTTATTTATAGGGCGGCGTGGTGGCTCAGTGGTTAGCACTGTCGCCTCACAGCAAGAAGGTCGCTGGTTCGAAACCCAACATACAAATATGTATACACGTTCAAATATATAATCTATAATATTATATGCATGTTCATATATGGGCATACGTCAGATTTCCATATGCTTCAGCTCGGTATGTTAACCTCTTATAGGGCACTCACTTTAATACTCAATTAAAAAAACCTGAAGTGATACTAGGAGTTATTACAAGACTTCCAAACTTTTAATGACTTAAAAACACTAAACTGTATATACTGTAACAAAATGTCAATGGAGCTACCATACTTGGCTCTTTACCCCTGAAAAAGGGGTCTTTTATTTCTTTACAACAACAGTACTCCTCTATATAGTTGCCAAATATGTTTAAAACAGAAGTATAGGATTGAGAATAGGGAGTGTGTCCAGATCTGCTAGAGCTGTCTCTTATCATAAGCTGCGGAAATAAAAGACAAAACCTCCTTTCATGAAGTCTAATCGTTATCTTCGGCTCTACGCCAGCTGTAAAGAGTTTTCCAGTGTACTTCCATAATCAAATGTGAAATTCTCTAGTAGCAACTGCTGTGATCATGTGATTCTGGAGAACTTCTCTCTAATTACGCAACATAGAGAGAGAGAGAGAAAGAGAGAGAGAGAGAGAGAGAGAGAGAAAGAGAGAGAGAGAGAGAGAAAGAGAAAGACACTTTCGCTCTGCCTTTTCTCTCTTTCACAAGCTTACGACAACATTTCTGCCTTTCCTGAGCTCAACGTGTGCCACTTTAACACATCGGTTTTCTGAAGAAACAAGAAAGTCGTAGATTTACAATGAAAACAAGAGAGAGAATAAGACCGAAAGAGGAAGTACTTTGTCAAATTTAAATATCTGGGGTTGAATTCCGACGTTGTGATGATTCACCGAACCCAATGAGGTCAAAGATTACGGAGTTTACCCAAAAAAAAAGCTTAAAATAACTAACATTTTATAGGTGCTTTTCATTTACAGATTATTTTATTTATCTTGTATTTTTTTTAGCAATCCCCTCTCAGCCCATCTTTACGACTGAACTTCCCAGAACACTTATCTTACATGTCTATGAAAATACAGTGATGCCTTTATGGACACTGAGATAACCGGCGCTTACAACATGCAAAAAACCCAAACAAAAACGCTGCAGTAAAACGTAAAGCTGGTGATGGTAATCAAAGGGACTGTCCCTCACAAGCAGCTCATTATTATTTTTCTCATTTGCAGGCTGCTCTTTTCCTGAATGACAAGAGGGAAATAATGTAATCTCCATGCAGAGAAGAGGCCTATCATCAACATTGTTTGCTCTATCTAAAAGTGCACCATTTTCAGCATGGACTAATAGGGAACTCTTAAAATACATAAATAAAAACTTTGTTTCTATGACAAAGTGCAGGTAATAAATATAGAGTGAGTCAGGCTGGGCTTGTTTCACTCCCACTTAAACACGCAGGTAAACGCACTTACTGTACATCAGCATTGAGTAGGACTTCTCCAACCATGTGAGGACTTGTTTCCGAGTTATGTAACAGTCTGAACTCTCAGTGAGAGTTATGATGAGTTTACAGGGTGACCTTATAAAATACAAAAGATTGAAGTGAATATATAGGTATATAGGCCATTTTAACATTCAAGATACTTAAAATGACCCCTCACCACTTAAAATAAACCCTAGCAAGCAAGAATTGAAAAACCAACCCATATGGGGAAAAAAAATTTAAGTAATTACATGACAAAAGTCTTGTCGTCAATCCCAGTTGTAAGAGCAACAAATAATAACTTGACTTCTTGTTGAACATTTGGAAAAGTGGCAAATGGTGGTTTATCTGATGAATCATCTATTGAACTGCATCCCAGTTATCCCAAATACTACAGAAGACCTATTAGAACCCGCATGGACCCAAGATTCTCACAGATTCAGTCAAGTTTGGGGAAGGAAAAATCATGATATGGGGTTACATTCAGTATAGGGGCGTGCGAGAGATTTGCAGAGTGGATGGCAACATCACCAGCCCGAGGTATCATTTGTGCTGCCCATTACATTACAAACCACAGGAGAGGGCAAATTCTTCAGCAGGATAGCGCTCCTTCTCATACTTCAGCCTCCACATCAAAGTTCCTGAAAGCAGAGAAAGTCAAGGTGTTCCAGGATTGGCCAGCCCAATCACCAGACATGAACATTATTGAGCATGTCTGGGGTAAGATGAAGGAGGAGGCATTGAAGATGAATCCAAAGAATCCTGATGAACTCTGGGAGTCCTGCAAGAACGCTTTCTTTGCCATTCCAGATGACTTTATTAATAAGTTATTTGAGTCATTGCAGAGATGTATGGATGCAGTCCTCCAAGCTCATGGGAGTCATACACAATATTAATTATTTTTCCACTGCACCATGACTTTATATTCTATACTTTACATTATTTGTGTTAAGTGACAAAACTTTTGTCTAAGCAAAGTCTGACCTTACTGTCCTAATTAAATAACTAACAATCAATGATCATATTTTATTTTGATCGATTTTTTAAATTATTTTGATCGATTTTTAAAGGGGCCGCATACAATTCAGCTAAAATTGTACTTTTAAGTAAACCTTATGATTCTACAAGTGTGAACCAACGAGGGCCACAAACCAGAAGTTGTATGGGAGGCAAGTGATCTAATGAGGATGCTAAATACTCCAGATTCTGACGTCTGAGAAGCAGAGAAGAGCAGAGAAACTCTGAATGTAGGCTTCAAGCTGTTGTGCTCACGCTGCTGTATAGACAATGCTATTCATCAATTGTTCGCCCCTTACTAATTTATATTTTTTGCATGTTTTGTCATACTCACTCAAAATACTATGTCAAAAACATGGAACAGTGGAGAACCTTTCCAGGAGGGGCCGGTTGGCTGAAATATATCACCCCAAGAGCGCAGCAACAACTCATTCAAGAGGTCACAGAAGATCCCACGACAACATCCAAAGACCTGCAGGCCTCACTTGCCTCAGTTAAGGTGAGTGTTCATGACTCCACCATAATAAAGGTGAGTGTTCATGACTCCATCATAAGACAGAGACTGGGCAAAAATTGTTCCAAGACAAAAACCACTGCTGAGATTAAAACATCTTGATGATCCCAAAGCCTTTTGCAAAAATACTCTGTGTAATGATGAGACAAAAGTTAAAGTTTTTGAAAGGTGTTTGCCCAATTATGTATGACCAAAATTTCTCGACAGTGCTGTAACAGACTCACTGCAAGTTATTGAAAACATATTGCAGTTGTTGCTGGTAAGGGTGGCCCAAGCAGTTTAGGGGGGCAAAATATATAATAATATAATATATACACTAGAGGTTGCACCGACTAGTCGACTAATCGACTTTAATGCTCTGCCATGACGCTTTTTGATTGATGTAGATTAGTCGTGCTGTGCAGATCATGTGGTTTGACCTGAACTACATGGCAGCTTTACACACGAAGGTTTATTCAAAGTAATTTTTTAAATGTTATTTTTCTTATGTCAGCGTCAAAGATTGACATGAACTTTGAGTGAACTTTAAATCGTCAAACAGATGCCAGTTAGGTCGCTCCATGCAAATACCCTAGAGCAGATGCTAGCCAATCACGTTTACGCAACCCTGGAAAAGTAATGTGATTGGCTGTTGCCCTCTGCGAAGTGTAGAAGCGAACATATTTTTGAATGAACCATGAAGCGCGCAGAAACCGTGAAGTGTGACAAACTTTACAGCGTGTGTAAACATCATCCCTGGTGAACGCGGTGAAGATGTGCAGTGAGGAGACGTCTGATAACCAAGATGAGCCAGTAACCGCAAAACATGCCACACTTGAGCAGGATTTTGAACAGGTTTCTAGCGCGCACTATCATAGCGGTAAAATATGCATCTGAGCAAGTCTCTGACAGTGTAATAAGGCTTAATGTTATAGCCTTTGTCCGTGCTAAAGTTGCATTATTAACTAAATGAAAGTGTTGACAATGCATTTGTTTTGCACTAAAATCAGTCATTGGTAATGTTTTTGCAGATTGTTCTGAGCTGTAAAACAGCATGTGTATATGTATTTCCTGCAAATAAATCGCTAATTGTGGCATGTTGCAAACCATTTGCATCTTGTGTTTTATTGATGACGTCACTAGCGACATCGACTTTGATAACATAAAAAAGTCGACTTCCAAAAATCTAAAGTTGTTCAACTCTATATATACACACACGTATATAGAGAGAGAATAATATTCATGTTGCGTTAATATTCACAACGCCTTCAAATATGGTCAATATGGAGCGTCTGATTCTAGGGGTATTTTGGGGTAATAAATGAGCATATAAAACCATTTCTAGATATTTTTTGACTTACCTAAACTACATACCTACTGTGTAGATTTAACTTATTGAACCAATGCAGTATATGGCATCTTTAATCATTTTCGTTGTATATTTGGACTAAAAATATGACAAAAACTGTATTAGCACGAGTATCATTAATCATCAGGTGTTCTCAGTGTTGTTGTGGTGTCAGGACACTTGACAAAGTGTATCCTGTGTGGCAATTTCTCTCAAACAATTACACCCAAAAGCCACATTAGTAGCATAGTATCTGCCAGGCAAAAAAAAAATGTCAAGCACTGCAATGTTCAGCAAGCCACAGGAATTTTTTCCCTGAAGTGTAAGCATGAACCATGAAGTATGAGTTTTAGATTCCTTATAAAAGTGACCTCATCTTTCTCAAAAAAAGGACTTGGGTAAAATGCTATCATACAGGATGTTACTAATCTTGATTGCTAACTTTTTGATATGACTTTATATGTGCGCATCTGTCAGCATTGCTCAATATGAGCCAGCATGACTCGGGTTGCGACACCTTGCTTTCAGAGCCGATGGAAATACTACATCGCTGATGACATCATCCGCAGACAGCGCTGGGTACAGTTGCCTGAAATGAGGAAGCATTTGCATAACTCGTATAACAGTGGAAAAACTATTTATACTTCAGAACAAGCAGATCTGTCTATATACAGTATATGCGACTTGTGTTTGTTTGGGGGAAGTTTTCTGCAGAACTTTGGATGCGGTTTTGGTTTGCAACTTTGTACACTGGAAACAGCAGATGTTCCTGTTTGGCATACCAAAAACATTTGTACGGTGTTTTCCCTCAAAAGGCCCTAAAATTTGTTCCTTGATTCAGATGAAATTCTCAGGGAATGAGGCTAAAATACCAGATGCAGCAGTCAAAGGCCTGAGGCACTTTCTTCTTCTTCTTGTTTGGATTGAAACGGTGATAAAGAGCTCTCAGGAATCCCCTCATTCCTGTTTCATCTGATATAGCGCCTCTATTTATAACGCCAGACTCATAATAACATACTTTCGGACAGAACCAACCCATCAGCTGCTTTAGCTGGATGGTGTTTCTCAGAAATAATAAACGGTTTCTAATAAACTATAGGTTTCCTGCATAAGCGTGCGAGTAAGCTGAATTGCGTGAGCAGACATGGCGGAAACGGCACATCGAGGACATTGAGTGCTTTATTAATGTTAAGTCATGCATTGCTGTTACGTAAAAAAAAAATAATAATAAGTAAACCATGCCTAGTAACTGAGGAACTAAATTTTTTTTCAATCTTTACAAGCCATTTGAGCTTCTTAAGAAACATCTGCATTAATGAAATAGTTTAAATAATATCTGTATTTAAATAATCTTTAATCTCACGTCATGCTATGGAAATTGGAACAACAGAAGGTCAAGTCTTATTGTCTTGTTAGGCTTTTGCATAACAAAAAAAAAGCTCAGTACAATGTATTTATCATGTTTGAGTTAAGATTGTTTTTTACGCCGTGTATGTAGAGGTGATATGGGTTGGTTTAGGAGGTTTAGGAGTATCATTTAAAACCTTAAAATGTCTAGTTTCCATATATAGTAACAGATATTTGTTTTATAGATATTACTGAACAACAGTTAGTTGTAAAGCATTACTTTGCTACAGCAATCCACGTGTAGAACTTTTTTAGATGTTTTTAGAGACTAAATTCAAAATCAACTAACAACTACCCATAATACTTTAGAATTGTATGCCCACTATACAAATATTGTCAAAAGTATGAAAACAATATGGCTCATATTCCTCAAAACAAACACAGAATTAGGGGGCACCCTCATATGGTGACCAATGTAAACAATGTCAGGTGGTGATGTCTGGTACTTTAGTTTTATGTAACTTTTTGAAATGTTTGCCACTTTAGCTACAATTCAACTATAGTGACTTCTTTAAAATGAGACCAAGGTTACACCTGCACCAAAGCAACGAAAAGTTGAATGTAATTTTCGCGACACAGGCTCATTCTGATTACGTCCCCCATATACATTTCTGCAGAGAGGCAAATACGTCCCAGGAGCTGCGTTTATTTGCAGTTTTTGTTCTCGCATAAATTCACCAGAGGTCCCTGTTGACTGACTGACTGACAGATCGACTGGCCCACCCTCCTCCTCCCCTAACCGATAGCTTTTTAAAAAGCACAGATTGACCCGCGTCCACCCACTTCCTTAAACCCAACCGACAGCGTTTTCAAATGCAATCCAGAAAAAGAAAAGCCTGATTTTTACCAAGTTTTCAGGTCTTACCACATTCTCACCGTTATTTACTTATTTATTTATTTTTTGGCTTTTGTCTTACCTGCTTTCTGGCACTGTTCTTCACCGGACTCAAACCCCGTCATCGCGGTCAACTCTGATCTGAGTCTCAAATCCTCCGACATATGCGGCGAGCCACTGGACAAACTGGTAACAGCAGAAAAGTCGTCCAGATGGAGGCAAGCGGTCAGCTGGTAAGTGCGAAAAGGAACGGCATCAAACTGCCCCGTAGCGTTCGTTTTAAAGACGAAATACAGTCATACGTACTTCTGGCTACATAATTTGCAATCTCCAGAAATGTATATAGAGGTATGTTTTCAGAATGAGCCTATGTTGCATTTTCGAGTATGTTCCAAAAGTTGGGGCGACAGTTTTAAAGGATGATAATCTGACTTTTTACATTGGCGGGTGATCTATAAATGCAGAAAAAAGTCTTTCCATTGCAGTTTTACAAACTTTGTAATTTATAAATGGCCTAAAAAAAGACCTCTTGAGAGCGTAAGCATATACAGTATATCTGCTTTTTATGATATACTGGATTTGACGTGTTTCCATTAGGTGTATTTTGAACTTGCGGTTTTAGTTTTCAAAGTAAGAAGGGTAATGGAAACGCAGCTATTGCCCTTTAGCATCTTTTAGCATAACACACAGCCAGCATGATATTCAGACATTATTAGTTCTGTGTATACCATAGTTTTCCATTTGAATTACTCTGAATGAACAGACGATTTGTCCTTCAAAGTTTACTGTAGTTACACAGTAATAACAATAAGTTCCTTAATGCAACCATAAGAAACAGAGAAAAAGGTCAAAATATGTCATGACAGGTTTCATTTTCAGCCCAGGCGAGCAGGGTAGTTTCTGCTTACTGTAAAAACGCTCAAAGCAAAGCAAAGGGGTTAAATCAGAAAGCGAAAAAAGGAAAATAAGAGGTATATTCATAGCGATTCTCAAAGTTCAAAGCTTTATTGTACATCATATCTTTTATGTGATAAACCAGCTGTGGCTGTTTCTCGTGTGAAGTGTGTATCGTGTGAGCACTACATA
This sequence comes from Danio choprae, assembly GCA_903798125.1. Lineage (NCBI taxonomy): Eukaryota > Metazoa > Chordata > Actinopteri > Cypriniformes > Danionidae > Danio > Danio choprae. The sequence goes on along the minus strand of CAIGQW010054150.1, from coordinate 1,926,794 downwards.
ATGACTCAATATGGCTTATTAAAAAAAAACACAGAATAATTAAATGCCTTTTCCTTGACATATGCATTAATATTTGATTCTGCGCCACAAAAGACTGTGCAGCAAATCATTCAAATTCAAATGAATGGTTTGAGTTTCGTATTTATACAAGTGCCCGCTGTTTAAATATAGAATAGACTAAAAACAAACTGTACATAATAGTCTGTGCATCTAGCACTGTGGTTAATAACACACCGGCTTTCTTGTCATATATCTATTGTCCTATCCACAAATCATAAAAAACCTAAATAATTGTAAACAGCATTACTGTAATGAAGTTTACAAAAGAAACCTCTTTCAACCTTTCTACTCAGGCAAAATTATTAGTCTTGCTGTGAAACTTTTTTTACACTTTCAAATATTTTCCTCGTGATGTTTTTCCAAGGTCATTTCCAGACCATATATTTATATATACACAGCTTCTTCAAACACAGAATACCACTCAAGAGATTACACAATGATAATGCGTCCAGCATATTCAGTGTGTGATAAAAGTCCTCCGACTCTGCTAATGGAGCCGTTACAGCATCAATCACACAGGAACTTCGTCATTCACATATTTGCACACACACACACACACACACACACGCACGCACGCACGCACATGCACGCACGCACGCACACGCACGTTTGTTTTTGTGAAAAGTGGGTACATTACATAGGTTTCCATTCATTTTATACTGTCCAAACCGTATATTGTATTGGCCTAACCCCACTCTACCCCTCAACCCAACCCTCACAGGAGACTGTGTACGGCTTTACTCTCTGAATAAACTCATTCTGTGTGATTTATAAGCTTTTTGAGAAATAAGGACGTCAGCAATGTCCTCATATTTCACCTCCTTTTTGTAATACCCGTGTCATACCTATGTCATTATACAGATATGTGTCCTGACATGTCACAAAAACATGCACGCACGCACGCACACAAGCACGCACGCACGCACACACGCACACTGTGCAAAAAAGACTTTTGTACAAATCCGTCCATCTAAAAGGTATGGAGCAAGTGCAGGGTCATTACTTTTGGGTGAACTATACCTTTAATATGCACACAGAAAATATGTACAAAATATTCAGAACAAATTTACTTTAAGAATCAAAAGGCTAGCATCAAAAAAGTCTTTTCTGAAATGATGTGCTATTCAATATCAAGCATCTTTCAGCATTTCTAAGAGTTCTTCCTTTGATATATAGCATGTTCTATCTTTCTTTCTCTCTCCAGGTGAATCTCATACTGCCTAAATCATTGCCTATACATACTGTACACTGTACAAAATGTTGGGTTCCACACAATTCCTTCATGTTGTCTCAACACAAATCGATTAAGTTAACCTAACTTGCCTAGTTAACCTAATTAACCAAGTTAAGCCTTTAGATGGCACTTGTATAAAGGTGTATATGCAGCTGTATATGTTAATGTATATTAGCTACAATTTATTGTACTGTCTATGGCCATACGTCCTTTTAAACTCTCATTGGTCCGTGGTGATTAGGGCTGGGCGATGAATCAAAAAGAAATCGAAATCAGAATTTAGCAAAAGCTGCAATTTTTCAAGCGCATCTTGTCAGGGAAGCACTGTTCTGTGATCAGTAGTAAATCTCCTCCAGGGGTCAGAGGGTGCTCTTGTGCAGACATTCCAAACAGCCACGAAGAAGAAACCCAGGAAATCCTTATAGCGTTGCATATAAACAGAACTATAATGCCCCTTTTTACAAGATGTAAAATAAGTCTCGGATGTCCCTAGAGGGGGTGTGTGAACTCTTTGAAACTGCCCCTTTTAGGCTTTGATCCTAATTGTGCCATTTTGGTCTAAATTCAAATGAGATTGTGCTCTCTTTAAAAGAGGGCAGAGCTACAAATGCCTTTTGCATAATAGGCCCCCTTTAATATTGTAAGTCCACTTTTATTAGAGCAATATTATTGTATAAATTGATATAAATGAATGTGACGTAACTTCACCTTAGCTGGAGTATGAACTGCAAACATCACTGTGAAGTATTTTCTCATTGCAGCCCTTTTTGTCTTAGGGCATGCTCACACTAGGCCGAAGCGCACTTGTCCCCCCTCCCTCTTCCTGACGGCCTGCACTCACACTGCATTTTTTATCTTCTGAGCCGGAGCACGCTCAAGTCATCGATGATGCAACTGTTCAGTTTAAGCTCAGCACAGTAGACATTGCTTTAGTTATATTGTTTTGTATTATTTTCAGTCGTTTGGGATGCAATGAGACAGTCAAATATTCTGCGGAACAGATCCACAACTTTTGACAATCATAAATTATCATAAAAGTCCTCGTGCTGCAGGTATTAGGAGGTTTGCTAAAGGTGCAGCTGACGTGCAGCGAGGGGTTTGCATCTTTAATTAACGTTGACAGTTCATGTTTAATGAAAAGTAAGAATAATTAATAAATAATAAATGAAGTGATGTTGTGTCTTCAGTTTCAGGCTCGGCCGCACTTTGCACTCACACCCAGCTAAACCACGCTCTAGCACACTTCTTCCAAATGGGCCAGGGCCGGCCAACGGAACCGCGCCTGGGCCCAATTAGGAGCACTCACACTTGTCAAACGAACTGTGAAACGCACCTGGGCACGGTTCGGATAGCATAGTGTGAGTGCACCCTTAGTAGCTACTGTATGTTTATTTTGTAATTGAGTGCAAAGCATATATTTACCTATTCATTCAATATACATAGTGATTTACATATACAAATTCATTAACCATTGCTAATATTTTCTTATTATATTAATGTTATCGGCATCTATTGTCATAAACAAACTTGCTTGTAAAGTGCTTTGAATGTTTACTGCTGTTTGTCATTCCTAGTCATTTACCCAAAGGCAAATGAGTGAATAGTGAGTGGCTGTACTGAGCACATATTTTACAACTACACTTAGTTTTTAGTTATTTTATTTGGATTATAAGTTTGTTTCTGTTTAGTATTTAGTTTTGTGCCGGCACTGTGGCTCAGTGGTTAGCACTGTGGCCTCACAGCAAGAAGGTCACTTGTTTGAGTCTCAGTTGGCATTTCTGTGTGGAGTTTGCATGTTCTCCCTGTGTCCGCGTGGGTTTCCACCATGTGCTTCAGTTTCCCCCACAGTTTAAAGACATGCGCTATAGGTAATGGATAAACTAAATTGATCGTAGTGTATGAGTGTGTGTGTGAGAACGTGAGATTGTATGGGTGTTTCCCAGTACTGGGTTGCAGTTAGAAGGGCATCCACTGCATAAAAAACATGCTGAAATAGTTGGTGGTTCATTCCGCTGTGGCGACCCCTGATAAATAACGGACTAAGCCGGAGGAAAATGAATGAATTTAGTTTTGTTTGACAGATTTCAATTTCACAATAATATGTGCAGCATTTTATGTGAGAAATGTATAAAACATACGTAATTTCTTAAAAAGTTGTGAAATGGGTATTGTGAATGAAATTGCATCAGGAGTTGAGAGACTTGTTACACCTTTAGCTATAAAGTATTGAAAAAAATACTTTCTTTACTCACACAACTGGTTCAAAACCATTTTTTCCAGTGTATTTTGAAGAATGTTAACTGGTAGCCATTGACACCCATGATACAAAGCAAAACTATGTAAATAAATGGCTTCTGGTTTCCAACATGTGTG
>CAIGQW010054150.1:1873139-1892209 GCA_903798125.1 Danio choprae | reverse complement strand
TTTTTTTGTCTTTTTGTTAATGTTTTCCCCCTCGGGGTAGTTTGTTTTGCCTTTTGTTTTATTTTTTGATTATTAATAAACCCATTATTTTATCTGCATTTGAGTCCTCACTCCTTTTCCCCAACCACCAACCGTGACATTACTAAAACAACAAATATGATGTTGGCCTTTGCACAGTACTGTATATTACATAGAACTGAAACTTTGGGTGCACAAAAGTTTTCTTATTGTGTAGCAGATCATAATTGTACCACATTTAACTTATTTTTACTATACACAGTGGATTAAGTCTGCAAATAACACTGATGTGACATGCAGTTCATCTTTAAAAGGGTAACCTGGGCCTTTGTTGCCAACTTGCTGTGCTATTATATTTCTTCCAAAGAAATTCCTGTTGGCGCTGCTGTGCAGTTCATCTTTTGAATGGAGACAGGTTTTCCCATTGTGCAGGGAGAAGCCTTTGAACAAATGTGTGTAAACACAGGACACAATTACAAGCCGACCGGAAAAAGACTTGCTCGTCATATTATGCTGCTTTTAACAGCCATGTTTGCACACAAGAATTCTGTCTAAATCACAGTTTTAATTTGTGTGTTTTACATCTGGTTCTCTGTTGGCTTTTCTTCAGGACTTTTCTTCGCATGGCAGAATACCGTCACTGGAAACAATATGCAAAATCACAGCGCAAATGTGTGTGAAGTGTGTTCTTTCTGCTCATGCTTTTCTGAATACAATGTTTATTCATTCATTAATTTTCATTTCAGCTTAGTCCCTTTATTAATCTGGGGTCGCCACAGCGGAATGAACCGCCAACTTATCCAGCATATGTTTTACGCAGCGGATGCCCTTCCAGCTGCAACCCATCACTGAGAAACATCCATACACACCCATTCACACACATACACAACGGACAATGTAGCCTACCCAATTCACCTGTACTGCATGTCTTTGGACTAGTGGGGGAAACCGGAGCACCCGGAGGAAACCCACACCAGCATGGGGAGAACATGCAAATTCCACACAGAAATGCCAACTGATCCAGCCGAGGCTTGAACCAGCGACCTTCTTGCTGTGAGGCGATCGTGCTACCCACTGCGCCACCGTGAGGCCCTGAATACAATGTTTACAGAAGCAATATTTCAGACTATACATCAACGATTTCAAAGCTTTTAGTCTTAAAGTCGGCATGAAATGGAAGTTAAGATTCTCCTTTTTCCACTAAAAAAGGGTGGTGTGGTTCATGATTTTGTCCTTTAGAAATCAGTTGGATCATTGATAGATGAGTATTGCAAACAAAATGGAGGAAGACTGATGAATAGATGAAAGCAGAGAAGAAACAAGACACGCCCTGATAACCCCGCGCTAAATGCATTCCATGTGACCAGAAATGTAGAAAATTTATTTCATGGGGTGAGGGAAGGTTATGGTATTTGATTTAAGATTATAAAGGTAAAATAATTGTAACAAAACAAATGAAGTTCACAGATACACTAACAAATTATTTTTTACTTCAACAAATATTTTTTTTTAATGTTGCATTAACTTGCAATTAAAAAATTAAGGCAGCAAGATTTTTTTTTTAAATTGTACGTTAGGGTTGGGTCAATAGACGATGCCATCGTCCATCGCCGGTGGCCGATAGACATCACGATGCTGAGCCAGCAGCAACCCGCTCGCGAAAAATACACATGGCCCCGTTTACACTGATACGTCTTAGTTTTAAATTGGCATTTTAGAACAAAAACGATCCACATCCACACTGGCATTTTACCTAGCATTTCTGAAAATATCTCTCCGTCTACACTATAACGCTGAAAACGCACTTCACAAGACCACACACACACACACACACACACACACATACACAATCTCTGTCATGCGCTGCAACGTCTGAGCTCCAGCAATCAGCCCAGAGAGCAGTGCACGTCAGACAGTTTATCAAGGATGTACCGCTGGATCGCATCTCACTATAGTTGTTGAACGTGATATTTAATTAATCTGATCTCTATCTAATGACTCTTCGGTCTTTTGAATCTATCAGGTAACGTTTCACAGCGTCAGTACACTGCTTCAGTCTTTCGCTTTCACACTTGTACTTAGTAATTTTAGCAAAAACCTCAGATACTGTTGGTTGTGCACCTTTTTTATCAACCAAGTTTGTCGACGCCATTATACCGACACAGATCACTCTGCCTATTCATGCCAGAGTCCCGCGGAAAAATTGATTTGTCAGGTGGCAATTTTTGTGTAACTTATCTTTCTTTATTTATGATTTAGTTACGGGTAAAACAAAGACCATGCGGGTCAGGTAGTTGGTAGTTAAGCTACAAATAATTAATTTGTTATGAATTAATTATTCGTAAATAATTAATTCACCACCGCCTACGACAATGATGCCATCGTCCATCGCGATGTTTCACATTAGACATCGTACGATGCCAAATTGGTCGACATCGCCCAACCCTAGTGTACATTGTTTATATATAAGTGTACATTTTGATTTCATACAACTTTAGGTGATATGTTTTTTCACAGGCAGAGAGAGATATTCCCACAATGCCCTGAAAATGAAGGGGATAGAGATTTGCTATGAGAATCCAAGCCCTCTACTGTCATGATGACCACATGCGCTGTGAGACAGTAGCTGAGAACTCTGACCAACTCACTGCAGAATAAAATGTTCACCTCAACTCTTCTGTTTCCACCAAAACTGTTGGTTGGGAGCTTCAAAGGGTCAATATACATGACCGGGATGCAATAGCAAAAAAATTTGGTCACTCATGCCAATGCCAAATGTCGGTTTCAATAGGAAACATGTATTGTTCTCTGAAGAGTCCTCCTTCACTGTCTTTCCCACATCCAGGAGAGTTACGGTGTGGAGAAGCCCCAAAGAAGCGTATCACTCAGACTGTTGCATGCCCAGAGTGAAGCATGGGGGTGGATCAGTAATGGTTTGGGCTGCAATATCATGGCATTCCCTAGGCCCAATACTTGTGCTAGATGGACACTTCACTGCCAAGGACTACCGAACTATTTTGGAGGACCATGTGCACCTAATAGTGTACATTAGTCAAGCATTAATACACAACAGGCATTCTAATCATTGCATACCATTTTGCTGATTTAATTTAGCTTATATTGTTGTTCAGTATAAAATCCTATTGGTCTTTGTTTGGTCACTCTTAACATGCTAAAATAAACAAACTAGAAATGTCTGCAACAAGAAATACTTTTTTGACAGGTAAATTTTCACAGAACCTCTTAGAAATCAGCTTATTTTGCAACACAAGTACTTTAAAGGGATAGTTCACCCATAAATGAAAATGTACAGCTAATTGACTTACTCACAGGTCATCAAATATGTAGGTGAGTTTATTTTTTCTTTAGTTGATTACTTTAAAGCAGATTTTTAGCTGAATCAGTGGTGATTTTTACATTATAATACAATGTTTCCCAACCCTGTTCCTGGAGGCACACCAACAGTACATATTTTGGATGTCTCCCTTATCTGAACCATTCATTTCAGGTTTTGGAGTCTCTTGTAATGTTCTGATGATTCAGATGTGTTTGATTAGGTAGAGGTTGAAAATGTGTACTGTTGATGTGCCTTCAGGAGCAGGGTTGGGAAACACTGGTATAATGCAAGTCAATGATCTCCTGTTTTCGAGATAAAAAATAAACATACGAACAAGTCCAAATCAATCCTGTGGCTCCTGTGGTCTTGTGAAGTGAAACAAATGGGCTGTGCAAGACATTGGACATAATTTACAATATCATTAGCTTTAACCAATAGCTTTCAGCCTGGGACAACAGTTTTCGGGTGGTGCACACAAAGTGTAGTGGACAGTTTTTAGCACTTTAGTTTAAAATCAAGTTGGCGGTCATGATTGTTTTTATTCTGAAGTGCCCTTCGGATGGTGATATATCCCATTTCTAATGCACTGTCTATCTTGGATGGTCTGAGGATGAGTAAATTAACAGCAACTTTTCATTTTTGGGTAAAGTATCCATTTAAGTCATTTAAGTAACAAATTTAAAGTCCTCGCAGAGAAGGTCACTGGTTCGAGTTCTGGCTGGGCCAGTTGGCATTTCTGTGTGGAGTTTGTATGTTCTCCCAGTGTTCGTGTGGGTTTCCTCCGGGTGCTCTGGTTTCCCTCACAGTCCAAAAACATGCGCTATAGGTGAATTGAATAAGCTAAATTGGCCATAGTGTACAAGTGTGTGTGTGTGTGTGAATGCGAGAGTGGTGTTTCCCAGTACTGGGTTGCGGTTGGAATGGCATCCGCTGCGTAAAACATATGCTGGAATAGTTGGCGCTTCATTCCGCTGTGGCGAACCCCGATAAATAAGGGACTAAGCTAAAGGAAAATGAATGAATATTTTAAAATATATTTTAGCGAATATATATTTTGGCCATTTTTGCATATTTTGAAATGTATATTTTTACCATATGTGTTAAGAGCGTAAGGGCTTCATCATCAGATCTTCCAGTGTTTCTCTTACATAGGTCACATCCCGTAAGTGTGTTCCTGACGTTTGCAGCTCTCCACAGTAAGTGTGTTTATCAGAGCTGCGGCTCAGGAATTCAGCTCAGCCACATTCTTCTGCCTTAATAGAGGAGTGCGCTGCATTACTGAACAACCATATGAACAGTGACGCTCAAAAATTCCTGGCAGCCCTGTGAATCAGTCAACACTGTGTGAATGAACAAACAAAGCTTTTACTATAATTACACTAATTGCTACTATTGGAATTTTCATTGGTAAAACAGTAGCTGTTTAATCTGTTTTGTAATGATTAGACTGCACTGCTTTTCTTACTTAAAGTTTACTTACTAGTCCAAAAATAACACCGTTCTTAAATTAAGGAGACATTTCTGGACAAGCAGAACATATGGTCTTGTTTTAAGAAATAATATGCCAAAATTAAGAGTTTTTCCTTAAAACAAGCAAAATAATCTTCCAATGGGGTAAGAAAAAATATTATTGTTTTTTGCTTTGACATAAGATTGTTTTGCTACCTCATTGGCAGATTATTTAGATTGTTTCAAGGAAAAACTCACTTAATTTTGGCATATTATTTCTGAAAACAAGACAATGTTTTTTGCTTGTGTAAAAAATGTTCCTTGCTTTAAGAGTTTTTAGATCTCTGGACTAGAAACAAAACAAAAAAATCGAAGTAAGGAGTTACTTGGAAGGACAAGAAGGACATGAATTACTGTATGCTTGCCTGTTTCTTGTTACCTTCGATATAATTTGTACATAAAGCCATCAGTTCAATTATTTGTAATAATTAGGCAAGTTAGGGTAACTAGGCCAATCATTGTATAACAGTGGTTTGTTCTGTAGACGATTGAAAAAATATATATTGCTTAAGGGGGCTAATATTGACCTTAATATGTTTTTACAAAGTTAAAAACTGCTTTTATTCTAGCCTAAATAAAACAAATAATACTTTCTCCAGAAGAAAAAATATTATAGGAAATAGTGTGAAAAATTCAACATAGGCTCATTCTTTAAACGTAGCACTATATACATTCCGGAGATCGCGAATTACGTAGCCAGAAGTAGGTATGGCTGCATTTCGTCTTTAAAACCAACGTTACAGGGTGGTATAATGCTGTTCCTTTTCACGCTTACTAGCTGACCGCCTACCTCCGTATGGAAGGCTTTTCCACTGTTACCAGTTTGCCCAGTAGCTTGCCAGGTACGTCTGCGGACTTGAGACGCAGAGAGGAGTTGTCCACAACGACGGGGTTCGAGTCTGGTGAAGAATGGTTCCAGAAAGCAGGTGAGACAAAAACATAAACATAAAATAAACAAGAAAACAGGGTGAGAATGTGGTAAAATCTGTCAGTCAGTAGCTCCTGGGACATATTTGGCGCTCTCCAGAAATGTATATAGCGGTACGTTTTCAGAATGAGCCTGGGTTGAAAAAATTCCTTGCTCTTTTAAACATCATTTGGGAAACATAAAAATAATTGTGACTTCAACTGTGTGTGTGTGTGTGTGTGTGCATACGTGTTTTTGTGACATGTCAGGACACAAATCTATATAATGACATATGTACGACACAGGTATTACAAAAAGGGGGTGTAATATGAGGACATTGCTGACGTCCTCATTTCTCAAAAAGCTTATAAATCACACAGAATGAGTTTATTTCGGGAAAAAAGCTGTACACAGTCTCCTGTGATGGTTGGGTTTAGGGGTAGAGTGGGGTTAGGCCAATAAAATATACGGTTTGGACAGTATAAAATGAATGGAAACCTATGTAATGTACCCACTTTTCACAAAAACAAATGTGTGTGTGTGTGTGTGTGTGTGTGTGTGTGTGTGTGTGTGTGTGTGTGTGTGTGTGTGTGTGTGTGTGTCATAGGATACAGGAACCAATGACGAAAACCAGGAAGAAGATCAGACGAGGAACCAGGAAGACACAGCACTAGGAAAAAGACGAGGAAACATTGGAGACATGAAAGGTAAGTTATATATCTGAGAATGTCAACACTGATTGTGTACTGAAGCGTTTGTCCTTTCTGTCTGACGACGAGGTCCTGACGTTTTATCCTACCCATCAGATTATGCTACCAACACTGTATTTGAATGGTGTGTGGGTAATAAGCATTCAGGTGATGGGGATCTGGGTGTCTGAACCTGGTCTGACTGTGACAGTGTGTGTGTGTGTGTGTGTGTGTGTGTGTAAATAAAGAAAACACAAAGTGTTCAGTTTCTCTGGTTTCATTGCATTGACTAGGAATGCTTTTGAGTAAAATGTTAATATTTCTTTGAAATTACAAATGATGTTTTTTTTGTCAGATTAACAAATTGCTATGTTATTAATATTAATTATGTTATAATACGTACATTTGTTACGTTTGAAAATCTTGGCTGTTCCACCAAATGTGAATTACTTAACTCTTCTGAAGTTTAAACATTGGTATGGTGTTGATTAAAAATGAATGAAAACATGTTGGTAAGTAACCTTTTTTTATATTATAGTTTAATATTAAACTAACTTCGAGAGGAGCACATGCTCATGATTGACCCAGCTGACATTAGCTAATCACGATCCTCCAATCAAAGGACTGTCACTATATATATTCTTTCTACAACTATCTTTGTCTGGAGGAAACCCCCCTTCCTCCCCTTCTTCCGCCCATGAGACTAACACTGTTGCCTCACAGCAAGAATACCACTAGCTCCTGGTCCTTGCCGGGCCATCTGCTATTTCTGTGCAGAGTTTGCATGTTCTCCCCGTGTCCGCGTGGGTTTTCCCCGGGTTCCCAGGTTTCCTCTCACCGTCCAAATATGCTCTATTATAGACAAAATAAGCCTAAGTCTCATTTCCTAAATGTTTTACTCCCAGGAAGTTCACCTTGGCCTCAGCAGTGGGAAAGTTTTGAGATGGACCTGAGCTCAATCTCCCCTCGCCCTGCAAAAAGGAGGGAGCCCTGGGCCCGAGTGTGAAGTCAAATGTGTAATTTGTGTGTGGGAGTGTGTGCATTCTTTACCCCAACCCAAGACACATCACATGTATTATATTGAAAAAAGTTTGTAATCCTCTGCTGTTGTTCAGTGACGAAATCAGAGGGAAACACCCTGGTATCGTGACCTGTTCTTATTTACATACTGTACCTTGGTAATCACCTGGTACTCTTCTGTACTTCAAAGAAGTTGCCGTATTTACTGTAAAACATTTACAGATAAGTAAGAAAGGAAAAAAAAAACTTTTTTGCAAAATGAAAGTTGACTTTAGTCCCCGTTTACACTGTCAGGTCTTGATGCCCAATTCTGATTTGTCACCTATATCTGATTTTCTTGCCTGTCCATTTACACGTCCTTTTAATTGTGACCCATATCTGATTTAGGTCTTTACACTTGAATACAATTTACGACGTCGCGCATGCGTAAAGGCGGGTTCTAGCATCTGCGCCACACTAGCCACGATGGAAGAAATTGTCTTGCTTTCAGCTCTGCGAAATATGCGAAGTTCGCCCAACTTTAAAATGAGGCAGAGGAGGAGGAGGGAAAGGGCCGTCATCGCAGCTTGTGCCTATGGTTTATATATGGTGTCCTTTATATATGGTGTCCTCTGACCATTCAGAGGAATTTGTGGGTATGAGAGAGATCTCAGGTGTGGTGGGAGCAAGTTGTGGCGACTGACCACTTTCCTCCTCAATGTTTCCTCTGTCGTTGTTGTTTACTGTGTGGGCGTCTCTACACACGCTCTTCCTTCTATGTCATTAAACCGCGGAGAAGTACCACATTGTCGCAAGTTTAATGACGTACAAAATGGAAAGCCTCAATAAATCCGATCTGCCTGTTTACATGATAGTCGCATTGTCACATATCCGATTTATATCTGATTTATTTCCACATATGAAGGAGGCCTGAAACCAATCTCATGTTTACACGGTCATAGAACAGATCCGATCTGTGTCACATATGAGCAAAAAAAACGGAATTGGGTCACATTTAACTGGCAGTGTAAACGGGGCCTTAGAGACTGTTTCACTTTAAACATTTTCACAAAACCCAAAAGTTTGCCCAAAAATGAAAATGTACCCACTATTTACTCACTCACAAGTGGTTCCAAAGTGTTATGAGTTTCTTTCTTCTGTCGAACACTAAAGAAGATATTTTGAAGAAAGCTGGAAATCTTTCTACCGACTTCTATAGTAGAAAAAACAAATACTATGAAAAACAACGGTTGCAGGTTTCCAACATTCTTCAAAATATCTTCTTTTCTGTTTAACAGAGGAAAGAAGTAAAGCGAGAGCATATGATTGCGAATTTTAGGTGAACTATCCCTTTAAGGACAACAATTTATTTTGAACTTTATTTTGAATTAATTTCAGTGCGTTGCAGGTGATGTGAAAACAACACAGGCTGATGTGAACTGTGAAACACATGGAGAAATTCAGAGCTGTCTGTCGAAGAAACTCGCATCCCTCCAGTGTGTGGAAAAGTCGGGAAAACATACAGTTTTGTGGTCCACAGAACAAAAAAAACTTAAAATGCATGATGTTGAAATAAAGGACTAAACAATGACTCAAAATACTCATTTTCGAGTAATATATACCTCTACATCCAAGAAAAGCAAGGGGCCGATCACACTGAACGTGAGGTGCACCACACTGCCTGTTTTGTTGACAAGAAAAAGAGAAGCGTGGTGCGCTTTTAATGTCACTAGGCAACAACTGAATTAGCTGCGTATTGTGCGCGAGTGTTGCTCTTGATATTGGTACAATTTTAATATTTAATAATATCATGAAATTCAAGATTTGTGAGTCATGCAGCGCCGGATAACTCAAAACCACAAGTCTCTCCTCCATCTTCAAAAGTCTTAGTAGTTGTCTTGACAACACAAACACTGCAGTCACGTCAATGAAAACCCCGCCTCTGCTTTCATTTGATTGGAGAATGAAAAAGATGCGACTGACGTAACGTGCTTTTTCCGCTCAGAGTTTACTTACGCGAGGCTCGCAGGACGCATAAGCAGCATGCAAAGCCTCCTTGAGCGCAAAAAGCGCATTCGGTGTGATCGGCCCCCAACACAGGCTCATTCTGAAATCGTAGTCCTATTTATGTCAGGGTTCTGCCACTTCTGCCTTATAAATTCATGTTTTGGTGGCAGAGTCCAGACACTAGTCATGTCTTGTCCTGTATGTTATGCTCGGCTCGAGTTTTCTCAGGTCGAGCACTCGTTTTCTATTCTTGTGTCATTGTATGAGCGGCATTCTGGTAGCGCGCGGACTGTGCGTGTTTGTGTTTGTTCTGTCTGCAGCGTGGTGTTTCATTCCCAGCGTCTCAGTCTAGTTGGTTTTGGTTTCGATTGGCGCTGGGATGAAACATGCACGTTGCATGTGTGAGTGCACAGTAAGTGTTTTCATTTATTGTGTACTCGTGTCTTGCGTTCAGTCTTCTGTTGGTGTTGTGTTTAGCACGTGGTGCATGTTTACATGCGCTGCATGCTTTGTCATTTGAACACGCGGTTAATGAGTTCTCTCATTGGCTGCATGTTCGAGTCTCGTTTTTGTGTGAGCACATGGCTTGTGTTTGTTTGTGTCATGTGCTCTCCCGTCTATTGTCTAGTCCCACCCTCCTTGTTAACCCATTAATAATTTATCCTGTTCACCTGTTTGTGTGTTAATTATTTGTGCTTATATTCTCCTCATGTCTGCTGTCCTGTGCCAGTTCGTCGTCGTATATTCCCATGTCGTGTCCTGTCCAGCCTGTCCAGTCCTGCTCTTTCCTGCCAGCCCAGTCAAGTTTGTTTTTTTGTCTTTTTTTTTAATATTTTCCCCCTCGGGGTAGTTTGTTTTGCCTTTTGTTTTATTTTTTATTAATAAACCCATTTTATTTTATCTGCATTTGAGATACCCCTCAACCCTGACAATATACATTTCTGGAGATTGTGAATTATGCAGCCAGAAGTACGAATGGCTGCATTTCATCTTTAAAACGAACGTTACGGGGCGGTATGACACCGTTGTGTTTTGCGCTTACCAGCTGACCGCTTACCTCCATGTGGATGGCTTTCCTGCTGTTACCGCTGGTCAATCGGTGCTTTTGAAAACACTATCAGTTGGGTTTAGGAAAGGAGGAGGGTGGGTCAGTCAATCGGTCAGTCAGTCAGGCAACAGTGGCCTCTGGTGGATTTACGTGAGAAGAGCAGGCGCGAAAGGCACTCAACAGAGAAATTTCAGATCTCAAAAAGCCTCTGGTGGATTCGTGAAATCAAATACTGCAAAAAAACGTAGCTCCTGGGACGTATTTCGGGGCTCTCCAGAAATGTATACAGGGGTACGTTTTCAGAATGAGCCTGGGTTGGAGAAAACAGCACATTTTAGGCACAAATGATGCATGAGAATGAGCCTACACACATACACGTGCAAAGGTTTCTATAAAATATGCTTTAATTATGTGTCATTAACAGTTCTTTATTGACTGTCATATTTGAATCTAGCCAAATGAGCCATAAAGCTTTATTTTCTTTGAGGTGAGTTCCATTTAATCTGTCTTGAATTAGACTGAAGTCAATTAGGCTATGAGAACGGCACCGTTTTCTCCTGAATTGAGTATTTATGGCATGTTCAAACTCTTCTAAGCTACTGTAAATATAACCGACAGCATTCCAAAGAACAATTACACGCTTATAAACAATGACTCATACAGTAAGTTTGGCAGAACCACATCTAAGCATGCACACACACGGGCACAGCCTACACACTATCACACAAGACAAACATATCAGTTTGAAACGGGCATTACTAGAAATGATCTGCAGTGTTACTAGAAATGATCTGCACCATTATCTGCAGAGTCCTTTTTTAAACTTCCATTTAAACATATTTGAGCTGGGTGTTACCTCTTCAAAAGGTACATTTTTGTCGCTTTTACGTACTAATATGTCTCTTAAAGTGTAATATAAATCTTTTAGGTACTAATAAGGACACTTTAAGGGCACAGTATGTATCAAAATAGCCACTTTAAAATGTTGTTATATTTTTTTGCTGAATTCTGTCATGGTAGTTCAGTGATAATATGGAGAGGTAAGAGTACCGCTCCATAACTTAACAAAGATTTCTTCCGTGTCACAGAGGTAGACTTCTTCAATTTGCAATTTTAAAACTTAGGTATGGATGCAATTATGTGATATTGCAATGATATCATTGTGAACATGGTATCTCTTGTCACATATTATGACACACTACACTAGAAGAAAAGGTTGAATCCCACGTCCCGATTCACATTTGTTATTTACGAATGTCCACAACAGACTACATCAAGCAAATAGTGTCAAAATCAGGGCAAAATCATATCAGCTGAATGGACTGTACTCTGATCGTACTAACATGATTTCTAGAATAGGATGAATGAAGTCCACAACTCCCATGATTACACAGTCAGTCGCGACGTCAACAAACTGTGCCTTTGTTTGTTGTTAATATGCACCTTTGTGGTGGCGAAAATAACATATTGTGCCTTTAAATACAAGTGTACCTTTTGAAAAGGTTCCACCCCAGTAAGATCTTTTGTACCTTTCATTTCTTAGAGCAGGTGTGTCAAACTCAATTCCTGGAGGGCCGCAGCCCTGCTGAGTTTAGTTCCAACCTTGCTCCAACACACTTATCTGTAGGTTTCAAACAAGCCTGAAGGACTCAAATAATTTAATCAAGTGTGTTTAATTTGGGATATTTGTACACTACCTGAAGAAAGCTCTCAATTAAAGGGTTAGTTCACCTGTATATATGTATGTATATCAAAGCCGAAACCCAAATCAACAGATGTAAGGGACATTTTTAAATATTACAGTAAAATTAACTTTACCAATCACACAGAGATATTTCAAATGACACCAAACATGAATTTAGAGCTACAAGATACACCATATTAAAAACATTCTGTGTGGAATGTGAGTGAGCTGCTCTGGTGGAGAAGGTAAAGCCGAGGGCAGAGAGGGGGATAACAGTTCTCAGGGTCTAATATTTTGGAGAGACTTAGCCATCCTAACAACTTCAATTGTAGGCTCGTTATTATGGGACTGATTGAGTGCACTTTAGAAAGTCCACTATGGTTTTGGACACCACTAAATATGGCTGCTTCCTCCCTACCTAATATTAAATTCATGAAGTGAGTTGAGCTGAGTGTTGAATGACTGTGTAATGTTCGCCAAGTATGAGACTGGTTTAGCTGTATTGTTCTATAGCCAAATTCAATTGCAGTTGTTTTTATAATGGACAATAATTAGACAACTGTTGTAACTAAACTGAGTCAACCCCAGGCTCTCTGGAAATGTGTGATTCTGCCAACATTTCTGCAGAAGTCCGTTGCTCTGGGTGTGTTTCGCTGCACTTTACAGAGGACACATTCACAAGAGCTACTATAAATACAGATTTCTCTGCTTTGGAGATGGAGGTTTGTTAAACAACACAGTGTCATGAAAAAAACATGCATGGGGGGGGGATATTATTGCAAAATGAGCTGTTATTTCAATACTTGTAGCTTATTTTACAGCAGACTCAAAGAAACATTTCATAACATTAAATAATATGTCTCCAAAACATGTTAAATGTGACTGTGGCAATGTTTTATTAGGCTGGTTGTTCATTCCAGTTGTCTGAAAAGTAATGTCTGGTGAGTGGTGATATAAAAATGGATCAATCATTATCTCATGGTTTCATATGTAAGGATGTGCGCAACACTGATCGTTGTTTTCCTGTTTATGCTTTGGAACATTCTGTAAAGTAGAAAGTGCTTTATAAATAGAGGTGACTTTACTGGTTGTCACACACTTCCTCAGAAATACATTACCTGCCTGTTAGCATGTTTGTTGATGCATGCTCACATCCCAAAACTGTAAATCCCTGTGTGAACACTCACTTTTAGAGAGCATTTGCTGTAAATCAGATACTTCCAAAGTGTGTGTGTGGAGGTGAGGGGTTTGGTCGTATGGTGATTTCCAAAAATCTGACAAATTTCATTAAACTATTAGTATTACCATATTTAATTTATAACTAGCAGAAGATACATAAAGATACAACAACATGCAAATAAAAAGCCATCAGCCTTTCAATTCTTTTTCCCATTGGACTGATACCCCTGGAATGATTACGTTAGATTAGGGACTCAGCAAATGCATCAGTTGCAGCAGATTGGTTTTACTGTATGTGTTAGGTAGATGAGGTTAATGTTGAAATTGAACAATTGAATATATTCATTCATTCATTCATTTTCCTTCGGCTTAGTCTCTTCAGGGGTCATACACAGTTCATCAGGGGTCACCACAGCGGAATGAACCACCAATTTATCCAATATATTTAGCATATGTTGTACACAGCGAATGCTCTCCAGCTGCAACCCAGTACTAGGAAACATCCATACACACTCATTCACACTCATACACTACGGCCAATTTAGTTTATTCAATTCACCTATAGCGCATGTCTTTGGACTGTGGGGGAAACAGGAGCACCCGGAGGAAACCCACGCCAACGCGGGGAGGACATGCAAACTCCACACAAAAATGCGAACTCGGACTCGAACCAGTGACCTTCTTGCTGTGAGGCGACAGTGCTAACCCCTGAGCCATTGTGTCGCCCAATTGAATATATTACTGTAAAAATATATATTGTTGTATACTGTTGCATTTTTTTTTTTTGTTGTCAATATGATTACTGAAATATGGGTCATATTAACCCTTTATTGGGTGAATAACCATATATGGTAGCTTCATTTACATGTATGACTTAAAAATGCATTGTACATTGTAATCAATGTTCAAATGTCTTGTAATAAACCCCAGTAACACTCCAGGTTTTTCCAATAAGTATTGGAAGCCTACCTCAAACATTTTTTAATCAAACTTGTTTTTTAAAAGATTTTACTCTACCTTGTTTATGTTTGGAGAAACTGTATGTGTTATAACAGGGTAATGTCAGCACCCTGCACCATGATGGATGAACCACATCCAACAGGAGTAACTGTGGATGCAAGGGGAAGCTAACTCGGATTGTATCAAAACAATATAAAACCACAGCTGACCAACTCACTGCAGAATTAAATGTGCAGCTCAACTCTCCTGTTTCCACCATCGGGAGCTCCACAGGGTCAATATACATGGCCGGCTGCTATAACCAAACATTTGGTCACTCGTGCCAATGCCGATCGTCCGTTTTAATGGTGCCAGCAGTGAAAATCTTGGACTGTGGACAATGTGAAACATGTATTGTTCTCTGATGAGTCCACCTTCACTTTCTTTCACATATCTGGGAGAGATGGAGTGGTGTCGAGAAGCCCCAAAGAAGCATGTCACCCAGACATACGCTGTTGCATGCCCAGAGTGAACCATGGGGGTGGATCAGTGATGATTTGGGCTGCAATATCAAGACATTCCCCAGGCCCAATACTTGTGCTAGATGGGTGCACCACTGGACTACTGAACCATTCTAGAGAACCATGTGCACCCAAAACAAACATTGGATCCTGAAGGCAGTGCCATGTATCAGGATGATAATGCACAATTACACAGCAAGACTGGTGACAGAGTGGTTTGATGAACATGAGAGTGAAGTTGAACATCTCCCATGGCCTGCACAGCCATCAGATCTAAATATTACTGAGCCACTTTAGGGTGTTTTGGAGGAGTGAGTCAGTAAATATATTCCTCCACCATCATCAGATAGTGACCTGGCCACTGTTTGGCAAGAAGAATAGCAGGATTTCGCAGCGCAGGAGTTGTATCTTTCATTTCCAAGAGGAACCGATGCTGTATTGGCTGCAAAAGGAGGCCAATACACCATACTAATGAATTATTGTGGTCTAAAACTAGGCGTTTCAGTTTCATTGTCCAACCCCTGCATATACTAACGTTAAATGAGTGCAGGGCTGAATCCAAAAGATATTAATATATTATATACCCCCTATACCCTCATTGACTATTCCCTACATTTGTCCTCTCATATAATCCACTTAAAGGAGTGAATGAAAATGAGTGAGTGAATTGGAGCACTGAGTGCACTGGAAGGGATGCCTTTTTGTGCTTTGCTGGTTAAAATAAAAACTGTTGACCCTATGATAGTTATTTAACACACTGAGCTGTCTATTAGTAATGAAACAAAGTATTTCGCCATCTTGTCAGCATGTCACCAATCCGACAGCAAATTAACGCTATTAATTATGCAACATTTTAATGCTCAATATAAATTAAACAGATGTGTTATAAAAAAGGTCACCCCCTCACAGTTTTCATGAAGGGTAATATTAGCTATATGCACCAAAACCCTTGTTGTAGCAGGCTGTACACCTATTTTTCCTGCTATAAAGCTGGGCATTTTTACATGGGGTCTATGAGGATTTGCTCTCTTTTGGAGCCAGCCCCCAGTGGCCAGTCGATGAATTGCAGTTTCAGTTAATTCTGTATTTGGTCCACAAGGGAAAGCAGGATGTTGCTACTTGGGTCAGTTACACTCACTCTCACAATGCATTGTGGGTATTATTTAGCCAATGAGTGTACATCAGTTGTACACTCGTTATTGTGGTGCATTGTGGGAATGGTTTTGGACACCACTAAAAATGGCTGCTCCCACAAATAGTGCAAGAATGAAGGAATGTTTTGCTGAGCCACTTCAGTCCCTACAGATGAGGCTGATTATAGTAATCAAATAATAGATTACTTTTGACCATAGCTCTCTCTGTGTTGTTATATATCATTAAATGGCACTGCCTCGGAAGTCTGTTCAAAATCAGCTCTGTGCAGTTCCTTCGTTGGCAAACACAAGTACTAAAATCATTACCTTATCATGGTTAAAATCACACACACGTGGTTCATGTCACCACAGTCATTAAGGACTGCACTTAAAGCCAGTTCACACAAACTGCCATTATCTGCTCATCAGTGTCTCCACTAGCACTGTTCACACTCTTCTGATTTCTATCATGCTTCTCCATTTAACCCCATGTTCACTGTTGATCTCCAACACACACTCTCTACATTTAGTTTTCCATGCTGTGTCGTCCATTGTCCTGGAAGATTGCTGAAAGTGAAACATGTCATTGAGTGCACAGTTCACAAACCATCAGTAATCTCTTACCAACCAAGCTTCTCTAATACCCTTGTATTGATCAGGGACACATGGACTGAAGGCCACACACCTACATCTTTGACTTTCTTTCTGAAACTGTGCCTGAATGAACAAACATTGTGACCTCAATCCTACTGCGATATGTTAGAAACTTCCAAATAACTGAAATGTGCTGAACTACAACATACAGTCACAAAGACATCAGATGGCAATACAGTACAAACGTTATGCTTGTAAGCATATGAAAATAGCTGGTTATTGTTAAATCAACTGACTGCTGCTACTATCACTACTGCAGTGATGTGTTTAGTGTGAATGGTGTGGCAGTGAATGCACCTCATATGGATTTCTAGGAATATGAACACAGAATTAGTAGATGAATACTGATTCATAGTTTTGGGACGTCTTTCAGACGACTGACTCATCTGATGAGCATTTGCATGATTTTAGAGGGACATCTAGTGGCTATTTGCTGACTTTTAAATTAATATAGGCTGTTCATTCCAATGTGGTGACCCCTGATAAATCAGGGACTAATCTGAAGGAAAGTGAGTGAGTAAATGAGCATAGTATACAATGACTACATGTATTTATATTTAAAACCACATGAATGCAATCACTATTTCTAATTCAACATTAAACCGCCCCATAACACTTTCCTAACTTTTACCAACCCTTAAACAAACCTATTCCTCTGAACCTGTCCCTAACACCAATCAACCTTCAAACCTAGCCATACTACTAAACGTGTCATAAAGTTAACCAATTTAACCTTCCCTAGCAATCCATACCAACCAATTTGCCACTCACCTTAACTAACCCTTAAACCTACACATACCATTAAAATTCCTTAACTGTAAGGTCAATTCACATTCAAAGGCAACAAGTTTTACAATACAACATGATCACAGTTACCTAATAATAAAATAACAGTAAAATTTGTACATATGTACATGCTAAAGACAGTAAAATTACTTACATCTACACTATTATATAATTTAAATTAGCTATATATTGTAAAGTACAGTATATCAGTGTTGTGCACTATAATTGCTTCTCACAAAACTGTAACAAGATAGTAATAGATCATTTGTAGAATTTATCAGTTGAGTCTTTTGTAGAGTGTATACAGTATATACATTATATTGCCAAAAGTGTTAGGACATCTGCCTTTACATGCTCATGAACTTTAATGACATCGCAGTCTTTATCTGTATGGTTAAAAATGGAGCTGGGCCACTCTTTGCAGGTATAACAGCTTCAACTCTTCTGTGAAGGCTTTCCACAAGGTCTGGGAGTGTATTAATCTGGGGTCGCCAATTTATCTGCTGGGGTCGCCAGCATATGTTTTACGCAGCGGATGCACTTTCAGCTGCAACCCATCACTGGGAAACACCCATACTCTCTCATTCACAGACATACACTACGGACAATTTAGCCTACCCAACTCACCTATAGCACATGTCTTTGGACTTGTGGGGGAAACCAGAGCACCCGGAGGAAACCCACGCCAACACAAGGAGAACATGCAAACTCCACACAGAAATGCCATCTGACCCAGCCGAGGCTCGAACCAGCAACCTTCTTGCTGTGAGGCAATTGTGCTACCCACTGCGCCACCGTGCAGCCTCCAGAAGCAGATTTGTAAGGTCAGGCACAGTTGTGGAACAAGAAGCCCTGACTCACAATCTCAAGCTATAATTCATCACAAAGGTCAGGACTCAGGCCAGTCCAGTTCCTCTACACAAGGGGTGTCTATACCTGTTCATGGAGGACCACTGTCCTGTAGAGTTTAACTCCAACCTGCCTCAATACACCCATCTGAATATTTCTAATAAGCCTAGTAAGACCTTGATTAGCAATCCGGTGTGTTTAATTACGGTATGAGCTAAACTATCCAGGACAGTGGGACTCTAGAAGAAGTATTGGAGACCCATGCTCCACACTAAACTCATCCATATCGTTATGGACTTTACGGACTTTATGGAGTCATGCTGGAATAACCAGGAATAACCATTCCCGCATTCTTAAAACAAAAATGGCCATTTGGTATGGAACTAAGGGGCCAAGTGCAACCCTTGAAAAACAAGCCCACACCATAACCCAATATATACCTGTCATGACACACTGAAGGCTGGACACAAGAGGGATGTATATGAACAGGTTTTTATTAACAAAGTCAATAAAGAAAGTTAGAATTAAGTTCAGAGAGAGTTCGTTGTAAACACGGAAGTTCATTGGTAGCATGGAAGTTCGTTGCAGACACACTTAACTTATCCGTTGGAGACGAAGAACACTGAATGCACTGAAACACAGAGACTGGGGACACACAGGAGGGAATCGAGGAGACGCTGGAGCCGGAGAAACGCTGGGGATGGATCAGGTGATTCTCATGGATGTGATGATCAAGACCGAAAGAGGTAGAGTGAGCGGACGTGCATTATATGGTGTGTGTGTGTGTGTGTGTGTGTGTGTGTGTGTGTGT
>CAIGQW010054150.1:1853931-1873039 GCA_903798125.1 Danio choprae | reverse complement strand
CCTGTGTGTGTGTGTGTGTGTGTGTGTGTGTGTGTGTGTGTGTCTGTGCGCAGGTGATGCTAATCAATAATCAGGAGAGTGAGAGCGAGTGCAAGTGGGTTCAGGTGAGTACGATGGATCCAGCGATTGCCTGACAATACCATACACAATATACAATATGTATTAAATATACAGTACATATACTGTATACAGTAAAACAAGGAACAAAATGATATCCAGCAAGGGAAAATATACCATAAAGGGAGAAAAGGGAAGGAAATCTCCTCTTAAAGGAATAGTTAACCCAAAAATGAAAATTACCTCATACTTAACTTACGCTCAAGTCATCCTTAGCGTACATGATTTTTTCTGTCAGATGAAAACAGAGTTGTATTCATTGTAGTACTTTAAATGCTGTATAATGGTGTAAATAGTGGCTTTTAATTTGAACCTAACAAAAGTTTAAATAGCGGCAACCAAATGCATGTTATGCACGACTGATGTATTTGATGTATGACGAATGGCGTAAGAAGCGTAGACATATTGTAGCTATATTGTAAGAGTAATATGCTATATGATGCTATACATTAGTTTTCTTGTTCATTGTTGTCTTTGTCTGTGGTAAACAAACTGTGTGGTAAGTGGTTCCTGAGAGATGTGTCTATTCCCGTATAGCTTCAGCTATGAATGTGTCTTACATCTTATATCTTCAAACATCATATACGCCATCTACGCTTAACGTGCGTTTGGCTGTCGCATGAAGTCAGTGATTGAAGTTTATAATTGATTTTTTTTTCTGTACAAGAAACATTGATCTGCTTTATAAGACACGCATTAACCCCCTGACAGCGTCCCCTGCTTTCTTAGCCAATCATCATTAGTTATGTGGTTGTCCCACCCCTATGCACACAGAGATGAAAACCACTTCACTGAGCTGAATTACACCAAATTATACACTGTAAAAATATTTTTAAATAAGCAGTTCCCTGTATTTTGTGATTCATGTTTTTTTTTCCCTCTGTTTACTTATACTTTGGAATTGAATTATGGCAACTTGTTCTTTCCTTCAACAACTTTTAACCTTGAAAAGTTTTGAAAAAAAAGTTACTTTTATTAACATTTTTAACAGTTAAAAATGATCTATTGTCGGGGTTGGTGTTGACACAAATATTAGTTTTCACAAAGTTTGCTGCTAAACTGCTTTTAGATCTTTGTTTCAGTTGTTTCTGTGATGTACTGAAATATAATTACAAGCACTTCATACGTTTCAAAGGCTTTTATCCACAATTACATGACATTTATGCAAAAAGTCAGTGTTTGCAGTGTTGGTGCTTCTTTTTCAGGACCTCTGCAATTGGACTGGGCATGCTCTCAATCAACTTCTGGGCCAAATCCTGACTGATAGCAACCCATTCTTTCATAATCACTTCTTGGAGTTAGTCAGAATTAGTGGGTTTTTGTTTGTCCACCTGCCTCTTGAAGATTGACCACAAGTTCTCAATGGGATTAATACTGGGGAGTTTCCAGGCCATGGACCCAAAATGTCAACGTTTTGGTCCCCGAGCCACTTAGATATCACTTTTGCCTTATGGCACGGTGCTCCATTGTGCTGGAAAATGCATTGTTCTTCACCAAACTGTTGTTGGATTGTTGGAAGAAGTTGCTGTTGGAGGGTGTTTTGGTACCATTCTTTATTCATGGCTGAGTTTTTAGTGAAAATTGTGAGTGAGCCCACTCCCTTGGATAAGAAGCAACCCCACACATGAATGATCTTAGGATGTATCTATAACACTTTTATTTCCATCACTGCCCCTTGGTAGTGTATGGGTTAATTTAATGATGGATTCTTGAAACTATCCATTATCCTACACCATTAAACAGCATGGAAGAGCACCAAGCAGGCACAGGACATCAACATGACGTCAGATTGATGTTGTACCCCAACTTCGTGGCACATTGCATTTTGGGTGGAAATGAAAATTGGCTTGACGACAGAACCCAACGTCAGACTGACGTCAGTGTCCAACGTCGGACAGATATATTTTGGTCACTTTCCAACACAACCTAAAAACAACCAAATATCAATGTCTAATCATGTTACAGCTTGACGTTGTGTGGACGTTACCAATATGACGTCTATCAGACATTGGATTTTGGTTGCCATACCTGTCGAATAAATGTCAGTATAGACGTCAATATGACATTGGTTTAAGATGTTGGCTCGATGTTGGATTTTGGTCACTTTCCAACACAACCTAAAAACAACCAAATATCAACATAATTTCACATCGTTATTGGACATCAAAATAACGTATGATGAGTTTTGGTAACCCGACATCACGACCTAAATCTAACCTAATATTAACATTTTATGACAGTGTGTGCCTGCTGGGCAAGGATAAAACTTAAAACTACTATGACTGTGTTCGTCTGACAGAAAAACATACAGCAATGATGACTTGATAGTAAATTATTTGGTAATTTTCATTTGGGGGTGATCTATTCCTTTAACATTGGTCAGGAGCAAGGGCAGTAAACTGCTTTTGCACATACTACATCCTAAAGCATTACAGCACATTCAGCATGTGGAAGAGCAGAATAAATCTGCTGACGTTTGCTCTGGCACCTCATCAAACCCCATTTACATCACTACTGTCTTTTAGCAGGTCCTGTATCTCTGTTCAGCTCTTCTCTTTCATCTGCTGTACACAAAAAGATCATGCAGAACTAGGAAATGCTTCGTTTGGTCAGAGCGGTCTTTAGTTTTTTCGAACTATTTACACTGGCTTGGTAAGTACACTTCAAAATAATGTAAAATCTCCACAAGCCTACGCTTTAACAACAAATGCTAATCAACGGCTGTGTCTAATGAATTGTAAAACATGTCAAAAGTACCGCACATGTGCATTGTTAAATCATGCTGCTGATTTGTGTCGGTTGTAAAGGAGTCAGCAAGTACCGATATTTTTTCCAGTCGCGAGTCCATATATCAAGCGTAGACATGCCCATTGAAGGTACCAGGAGACTCTGCAGGTTAAATTATACGCTTCTTCCTGAGAAAAGCAATTTCGCAGGCCGTCAGTGTAGTTCACCCTATTACTCTTGTGTTTTATCACTTCGCTCTATCGCTTTTTAGAAAACACAGACATTCGTTCTGTTTATCACAGTATTTTGGTCTCCTGCAGCACAGTTTTTTGGGAGGGTAAACTTGAAGTAAACATGATTCAGTATTCACATTATTTTTTTTAATAGTTTATTATTAAGCTTGGGCAGCACGGTGGGGCAGTGGGTAGCACAATCGCTTCACAGCAAGAAGGTCGCTGGTTTGAGCCCCGGCTGGGTGAGTTGGCATTTCTGTGTAGAGTTTGCATGTTCTCCCCGTGTTGGTGTGGGTTTCCTCCGGGTGCTCCAGTTTCCCCCACAAGTCCAAAGACATGCGGTATAGGTGAATTGGGTAAGCTAAATTGTCCGTAGTGTATGAGTGTGAATTGATGTGTATGGATGTTTCCCAGTGATGGGTTGCAGCTGGAAGGGCATCCGCTGCATAAAACATATGCTGGATAAGTTGGCGGTTCATTCCGCTGTGGCGACCCAAGATTAATAAAGGGACTAAGCCGAAAAGAAAATGAATGAATTATTAAGCTTATCAAACTCAAAAAGGCTGCTTTTATTTAAAAGATAGTACAGTATTGTGAAATGTTATTAAATAACTATTTTTTTATTGAATGTAGTTTAAATTATTTTGGTATAAATCTGCATTTTAAGCATGATTAGTCTTCAACCAGCAGGCACATGATGCCAACTTGAGGTCAGATTGACGTTGTAGCCTAACATCGTGGGACGTTGCATTTTGCTTGGAAATGAAAATTGGCTTGATGTCAAAACCCAACGTCAATGCTCAACGTCGAATAGATGTTGCATTTTGTTTACTTTCCAACGCAACCATAAAACAAACAAAATATAAACGTCTAATGATGTTACAGCTTGATGTTGTGTGGTTGTTACTACTATGATGTCTATCAGACGTTGGATTTTGGTTGCCATACCTGACGAATAAATGTCAGTATTTGACGTCAAAATGACGTTGGTTTAAGATGTTGGTTAGACGTTGGATTTTGGTCACTTTCCAACACAACCTAAAATCAACCAAATATCAACGTCTAATGATGTTACAGCTTGACGTTGTGTGGACGTTACCACTATGACGTCTATCAGATGTTAGATTTTGGTTGCCATACCTGACAAATAAATGTCAGTATTTGACGTCAAAATGACGTTGGTTTAAGATGTTGATTAGACGGTTGTCACAAAATGTCACAAAATAAAGAAGTTTAAATCGTAATTAATTTTCAAAACTAAGTACATTTCAGGCGATGCGGTGGTGCAGTGGGTAGCACAATCGCCTCACAGCAAGAAGGTCGCTGGTTCGAGCCTCGGCAGGGTCAGTTGGCATTTCTGTGTGGAGTTTGCATGTTCTCCCCGTGTTGGCGTGGGTTTCCTCCGGGTGCTCCGGTTTCCCCCACAAGTCCAAAGACATGCGGTACAGGTGAATTGGGTAAGCTAAATTGTCCGTAGTGTATGCGTGTGAATGAGTGTGTATGGATGTTTCCCAGTGATGGGTTGCAGCTGGAAGGGTATCTGCTGCGTAAAACATATGCTGGATAAGTTGGCAGTTAATTCTGCTGTGGTGACCCCAGATTAATAAAGGGACTAAGCCGAAAAGAAAATGAATGAATGAATGAATGAAGTACATTTCAGCACTGATTAATTAATTTTGTACCAACAATAACTGGTAATAATAAATCAGCGAATCATCATATTAAAGTGATTTCTGAAGGATCATGTGAGACTGAAGTAAATAAAAATAGCGCTCTGGGTTTTAGAAAAGAGCATTATAGATAAAATGTAAAATTTGAAACTGCATTCGATTAGATGACACTTTTTGGCAGTGTGTCACCCTCGGCTCGTTCCTGCAGTCCCAATCACCGCTCTCACTCACCACACACCACACCCGTGCACCCTCACCTGATTACCAATCACCCGCACATGCACCGGCAATCACCCACGCACTATAAATACTCACCTCACTCACTCGTCGGCTGGAATCAAAGACGCATGGTTCTCCTTGTCTTCTCTTCTGAATTCTCCTGTACTCTTTCGTGGATGTTCTCCTATGGATGCCAACACACCTATTTAAGGGAAGTGACTATTCTTATGTTGGTGTTTACCCATGAACTGAACTGAACTGATTGTGTGTGAGATCGCTCACCCTCTGCAACACCATTCACCTGACTCATCTTGCTACTGTTGTACGTCACTAAGAAAAAACACCCTTGAAGTTTATCCTTTGTCTTTCTTGTGTGGCTGTGACAGTGTTCACCCCATTTAAACAGCATATGAAGAGTTTATTAGCAAAAAACGATTAATTAATGTTTTTTATTTATTTATTTTTTTTATCATGCACTGAAGACTTCATGTGCCAATAACATGATTTATGAAATAAATGAACTCCATATTTAAACATTTTTGTTAGATAAGGATTGAATAGGGATTAATTGTCATCAGTTGTTTCCTTTTGTAGAGTAGTTATTATTATTATTATTATTATTATTTTTAAATGCGCACTGATGAAATGTCATTAAAAGCGTGGATTAATATCATTTATGACTTAACCTAAAAAGCCAAAGTTTTGTATTGCTGCAGCTTGTGCCACATCCTCTGCCTCTCTCCTCAATCATCTGTCAGCATTAAGCGACGCCATCTGGTTTTCTTCCTCTCAATGAGCAATTTAGCCCAATGATGAACTCTAGATGAGAGCAGCATTTAAATGAACCACAAATGTGTGTGAAGCTATACTTGCCTGCACTTTTGGGCCTACGCTGCTCTTAAAGGCACAGTTCAACCAAAACTGAAAATTCTGTCATTTCCTAAGCCTTCACTTGCCAGACCTGTTTGAGTTTCTTTCATCTGTTGAGCATGAACGATGTTATTTAGAAAAATGCTGAAAACCTGTAACCATTGACTTTTTTTTTTTTCCTACTATGGATGTCAATGATTATCCAACATTTTTCAGAATATCTTTTGTATTCAACATAAAAAAAAAAGATAAAAAAAAAAAGAAACCCATAACGGCAACCCAAGCTCATTATTGCTACATACCCCTATATACATTTCTTTACTACCCCTATATACATTTTCTTTGCATTTTATTTTTTGCGAATCCACCAGAAGCCGCTGTGTACGCCTTTTCAGATCTCAAATTTCTCAAGCCTGCTGTTCTCGCGTATATCCACCAGAGGCCACTGTCGACTGACTGATTCCTCCCACCAGCCCCTGCCCTAAACCCAACCGATAGTGTTTTCAAAAGCAATCCAGAAAAAGAAGAGCTCCCACGGCAGGTTGATTTTTACCACGTTTTTAGATCTTACCTT
Organism: Danio choprae; assembly: GCA_903798125.1. Taxonomy (NCBI): domain Eukaryota; kingdom Metazoa; phylum Chordata; class Actinopteri; order Cypriniformes; family Danionidae; genus Danio; species Danio choprae. The sequence continues at coordinate 1,866,629 of CAIGQW010054150.1, read as the reverse complement.
GTTCTCACCCTTTTATTTACTTGTTTATTTTATTTTATGCCTTTTTGTTTTATCTGCTTTCTGGAACCGTTTTTCGGCGAACTCGAACCCCGTCGTCACGGTCAACTCCTCTCTGCATCTCAAGTCTGCCAACATACATGGTGAGCTACTGGACGAACTGGTAACAGCGGAAAAGCCGTCCACACTGAAGTAAACGGTCAGCTGGTAGCACAGAACCAGAAGCCGTTGGCGGCATCATACTGTCCCTTAGTGTTCGTTTTAAAGACGAAATGCAGCCATACGTATCTCTGGCTACATAATTCGCACTCCCCAGACATGTATACGGGGGTACGTTTTCACAATGAGCCTGCGTTGCATAAAGGTTTGATACCACTTGAGGATAATAGTGAGATTTTTGAGTGAACTATCCCTTTATAATCTGTTCATCCCTATTTGACTGAATTTACTGTATATATGTAACATATATATACTGTATGCACTTGCTAGACCCAGAATGTACTGTACATTGTTCATTAAGTGACAACTAACTAAAATGGCTAACAAGAATGATTTTAAACCACAAACCTATTTATCAACACCATGCCAAAATATTAGTAGTTTTAATCATATTTCTAAGTGACAGGTGAAAATTGAGTTTGATTAGATGCGCAACCTTTCACATCCACAGTAAAATAAACGGCAAATCTAAATTTTGCTCTCCTAAATAGAGACATACTGTAATTAAGGTTAATGATTAGTTGGCTTTTTTAAGCATTTGTTTAGACCTGCATCTCGCTTTAGGGTCAAATCAGCTGATTGAAAGCACTGTTGTTGTGTTTTGATGTAGCTGAAGCTGGATCAAAAGGATTTGCTGCCATCCTCTCTGTCCCTGAATCGATATATTGTCAAGTTTCCTGATAACACTGAAAATCTCTATTTTGATGATACAAACTCACAACGCAAGTTAATGTACAATGAAGCACTTGCTAGTAAACACACTAGCACTTTTGGTCTGCACCCAGGTTCGTTTGACGTCAGAGTCCGGTACGTTTAGCTAGTGTGAACGTGGTCTTCTGAACTTGGGTGCGCACCCGTGAACCGTACCAGAGTCCGCCTGAAAGAGGTGGTCTGGGGTATGGTTTGTGCGAACTCTGGTACGGTTCACTTCTGATATGAATGCAATTGCATCAAATAACGGAAGTGAACCTCCAACTGCACAACAAACTTTCGTTTTCATAACATTCATTCATGTGTGTGTGTCTGTGTATCATTAATGTTCTTTCATTTGAATTCTGTTTGAGTCTCTATAAGTTCCAAACCATTTATGTTCTAACTTATGCATTACTAAAATTCCACTCGGTGCTTCAGGACAAAGCCTGGAAATGTTTTTGCTCCCCAGATCTGATGTCCAAAGTGCATCCGTGTCAAAGCGGAGGAGTTTCTTAGAGCACAGTTTGACCAGAGTCCTCAAATCCGCCTCCAGCTCTCCAGTCTCATTCCTTCAATCCACAGTCCACACACACAGCTCTTCAAATATCAACACTTTAATTAAGAGGTCACTTATGGAGCAATCTGCCCGAGAATTAATGATTCAAATGAAGACTCGTCAGACATGCTGATGAGAAGACGGACTGGAGATTTTGAGAATATTTTTCCAATGGTTGAATACAAGTGGACCAGCATGAGATGCCATATGAATAAGACAGCAACCAACATTTCAATACCCACTTGACTGCATCTTCAGATTGAGCTGTTACTGCAAGGTGTAATAATCAATGGCTTTTTGTGTGCAGTACTGTGAAGATCTCAGGAATGATGCTTGTGAAGGTCTAGGATCTTTACGCCTCCTCCACATGTCTTTTCATAGCTGCCTGGATTTCAGTCCACTGAGAAGCTGCCACATTCAGAATGAGAAATACAGTCAGATAAAAGGCATCCAAGGTTGACGAAGAAAACATCTCAGGTAGCCGATCAGCTTTTAATCAACAATGAAAGTTTGCAACCTCAAAAATGTTATTGCAATGATGAATAATAGAACAATAACGTTAATGTTTGTTCAACTAAATGAAATCATTCATTTTTCATTGACTCAACATTGAAAGAATATCAGCAATATCAACAGCAGCCAGAGAAAAAATGCATATGAAGAGCGCAACTAATGCAACACTGATCACCACAATGGTCATGGAGCGATCAACAACTAAACTTCAGACAGTCCTAATATGAACATTTGCGTTCCAGAAACAAATTCTAAATGGTCTATAATGAAGATGGTTTAGAGACATTTTGATCATCTTAAACAAGAGTGTCAAACTTAGTTCCTGGAGGGCCACATCTCTGACCAGTTTAGCATTAATCTTAAATAAATACACCTGATCAAACAAATTGAGTCCTTCAAGTGTGTTGAAGCAGAGGTTGAACTAAACTATGCAGGGTTGTGGCCCTCCAAGAACTGAGTTTGATACAGCCCAAGGTCATTATGGATACGTACCCAGGTCTACATTTCTGGAGACTGTAAAATATGTACCTAGAGATATGTCTGCTTGCAGTTTTTGTTTTCGCGAATGCACCAGAGGCTGCAATATACATTTCAGCTGACTAATCGACTGACCAACCGATAGTGTTTTCAAAAGCAATCTAGAAAAGAAAAGAAAAGACGTTGCAGCTGCATGACTTTACCATGTTTTCAGATTTTACCACGTTTCCTGTTTTTTAAATTTTTTGTTTTGTTTTGCCTGGTTTCTGGAACCATTTTTCATCACACTCGAACCCTGTTGTGGCGGTCCACTCCGCTTCACATCCCAAGTACATCGGCGTTCGTGTCGAGCTACTGGGCAAACTTGTAACACCGGAAATGCTGTCCATATGGAGGTAAGTGTTAGCGCAAAAGCAACAGATGTTGACGTTGGCATCATACTACCCCATAGCGTTAGTTTTACAGACGAAATGCGTCCAGATGTACTTCTGGATACATATTTTGCGGTCTCCAGAAATGTAGATCTGACTACGTATCCACAATGAGCCTGTGTTGGTTTGATACCCCTGATCTTAAGCTCTGCTCACACACTGTGATTTTGGACATCATTTAGTCATCTGTGATAAATTTAGAACATCTTAAAAGATTACTATAATGCTAGGCTAAAACCTTTAGTCTTTGATTGCTGGTTAAACATGTTCATCGGCAGCTGATTAATGGCTGTTGCGATCAAAATATTCTTCCAATGAAGTTCTGTCAGTGTGAGGAGATTTCAGACACTTTCCTGCAGTGGGACTTCAGCTGCGACGAGCATCAAACCAAGACCCAATAGGAGTCTTATTGGGTTTTAATATCAAGGTATGTTATGAGAAAACATTAATGCTACAGTTTATATTTACGGTGAGGTATTATTTCAGAACGAAGGTTACTGAACATGTCAGAGATTGAAATGTTTCTGTGTTAGGCACGTCTTGACTGTCATTCAGTTTGACATTGACAACTGAGACCTACAGTGTGACATGGAGATTGAGTTCGTACAATCTGACTAGCTACAATTGTAAAGTGTTATCAAAAATCACACAATGACGATTTGTGTTTTATCAAGGATCTTTATGTCTAGGGGCGTTTTGCTTCCTTCAGTCAATTAAGGGAAAGATTTTCTTCCTCATACACATTTATTTTCCGTTATTTGCAAATCAGGCATTATGTGAAGTCTAAAAGTCCTAATTTCGAACTCTGTCCAGTAAAACGTGTGTTTTATGATATCTTTACGAATCCCCCTGATTCTAGACATCTTATTTCTAAATTTGTGTGCTTATTTGAAAGTTGTGTTACAGTGTCCTCTATGAGGTTTAAAGTTGCCTGGGAAAAATCTTTGGGAATTGAACTCTCTGCAGACACATGGGACAATTGTTTGACTTCAATACAGTCATGTTCAGTCAACAGCAGTCACCAACTGATTCAATTCAAGGTCATACATTGTCTACATTACACTAAAGCCAAGCTACATAAAATGTTTTCCTTCTGTCTCACCGATGTGCGATAGACGCAAGATAGCAGAGGACACGGTTGCTCACACCTTTTGGCTCTGCCCAATACTCAATAGATTCTGGACAAGCATATTTGACTGGTACTCCAAGGCTTATAGCAGACCTGTTCTACCAGATGCCGAACTTGCCATCTTTGGCTTCTCACAAAATACATCTTCTCTCCCTCAAACAATGAAAGAGTTTTTAATGCAAGGTATGGTGGTGGCTAAAAGACTAGTGCTTAACAATTGGAAATCACCCTTACCCTGTCATTCCAGAACTGGATTTCTGATATGATATCTGTTATTAAGATGGAGAGACCTTTTTAAGGACTAGCTCCATAAGAAAATTGTTGCTACTTGGGGTCAATTTCTTTCAAGTTCAATCTATATCTAAAGAGCAATCCAGTTACCCCTCTGAGGTTTAAGTTATATATCTTCTCTAGTTTTGATTGTATGTTTTGTGACTATGATGTGCTTTTTTGTTTGTTTTTGTCTCTTTTCGTTTTTGTTTTCATTTATATTGTCTTTTGTATGTCTACAGTACGAGCCAATGTTTGTTCTTGTTCTCTCTCTCTCTCTCTGTGTGTGTGTGTGTCCTGGGGACCCAAACGATCTGCACATTTGTACGATCTGCACATCTGCACATATGACACTCAAGGTTCAGTTTATGGGGCTTCCTCATAATGAGCCAATAAGGAATCAGTTATAATTGTGACAGACAAAATGTGCCGAGTTGTGGGTCCCCAGGACCAGTTCTGAAAACCACTGACCTAAAGAACCCTTTTGCCTTTTGAAGAACCTGTTGTGGAATGTAATGTTTCTTCATGAAACAGTCAATACTATTCCAAAGCACTGTTTTCTGTAGTTAACAAACTCCTTAACCTGCCTGCACCTCTCATGAGTAACTCAGCTGACCTCTGTGAGTTATACTTACACTTCTTTCAGAACAAAATAAATCCCATATATGAACTCTTTCCAACATCGTACACCCCTTGCGTGATTTCCCCTCTGAATTTGCACCTGGTACATTTACTGACTTTGACCTTCCAACCCTTGCTTATATCTCTGAACAAATCCATCTTTCAGTCATCTTGATCCTGCTCCTACTTTTCTACTCAAAAACGTCTGCAAAAGTTATTGCGCTGCCTATTTCACTCTTCATTTATCAACATCTCAGCAATGGCGTTGTTCCTCTTGAATTAGAAACTGCATCAATGACACCAGTTTTAAAGAAACCCAATCTTGGTTCATCTGATCCAATCTCCAGGTACTACAACTGCTTTCAAAACTACATGAAAAAGTTGTTGCTGCTCATCTTCAGTCACATCTGGCATGCCAAAATTTCTATGAGTACTTTCAGTCTGGCTTTCACTCACTCCACAGCACATAGACAGCTCTTCCTAAGGTTGTCAGTAACCTCCTCATGACCACTAACACTGGCTCTATTGCTGTCTGGAAACAGCGGAACATTAAAATAATAGCCCCAGAAGTCAGTAAGTAGCCTTCCAGTGTCCAGCCGCTGTCCATCTGCAGAGGGGGGGTGGGCAGGACTCTCGCTGGTCTTGCGGGTTTCCGCCAGGACTTCTCCTTTTGGCGGTGTTGCCGGCTCACACACCTGGTCAGACTGTGTCTCGAGCTCCTCCATCTCAGCGTGATTCCACTCTGTCGCTCTAGGGGGTGATGGCTCATCATCTGGGGGTGGCTCTCCGTCTGCGGTGGGCTCCAGGAAGGCGGTGAGTAGCGATCTCTTTTTCTCGCCAGTGTCCACTCCATATATGCGGCGATGTTGCCCCGAGGACCATCTTCGGACAATCGTGCTCTGCGAGAGATGATGGGCGTGCAGAGCACGTCGCCCGGAAAGCTGTTTACAGTCACTCGATTATGGTCCTCAGGGCTGCTCCAGCAGGCGGTGAATACCAACGGAAGGTGAATGGGGTCCAGGGAAACACGAGGGAGAAAAAATAAAACACTGATGGGAAAAAGAACTATAAAAAGAAAAACCGGGGAAAGCACGCCGCTACTTTTGGGTCCGGTATTATGTAACACCTCCTTGTGGGTAGACATGATGAGACGGAACACGGAATTAAACAAAAGACGGATTTATTAAATAAACACTTACAGGTTACAAAACTGGATACAGGCAGACGGGACAACGACAATGAGACGAGACAAACCAAAATACTGGACAACGAAGGAATGGAATAAACAGAGAAATGATTAAACTAATAACACACAAGGGATGAACACAGGTGGGATGAATTAACACTGAACATGGCGAGAAAAGACAGAACAAAGGGATCACATGACAATAACAACAGATGACACGGACGAACACTGACACACCTATAAAGCAGTCATGGTCTCGTCGCTCTTTTACTTGAAATTCCACGCCACAAGTGGATGACCATTCTCTGTTTCTGCCCCCACACTCTATCCCTAAAAAGGTTTTTGATCTACCTACACTATAAAATTTCAAAACCCACTTTAAAACATATCTAATCTTGATTTCTGTTCACTGGCTTTATGATTTACCACTGTATGACCATTGATTTCATGTCTGCTTGTACCATCTTTTACTGTCTCAGTTGTTTACTGTAAAGCGACTTTGAGTCTGCAGAAAGGTTCTATATAACATACAAATTATTATTAATATCTGGGTTTCCATCACTTTGTTTTAATGCACATTTTTAAGTATGGAATGAGAAATGAGTGGCAAATTTTGAATGAAAAGTGACAAAAAATCTTTTTTACCCTTGCTTGGGGTGGTCTTTGTCACAGTTAGGCCAGGTTCTCCCCTTCCTCAATCACCATCACTTGAATACTATCAGTCCCGCACCTACACGTCATTACCACTCCTCACCCTAGCTCCATAAAATCCTCAGTCACTCCTTACTCACTGTCTGGCCTTGTTGCTATTAACGAAGGACCGCACGCTCCTAACAGTCAGTGTTATATTATATTTTTAAGTTTACTCAACTCTCCCTGTTCTTCCCGTGTCTGCGTCTCATCCCTAGTGTGGATCCCCTCTGGTTCCCCGTCTGGTCCTTATCTGGTTTCCTGTCTGATACTCTTCTTTCCTGGTTCCCTATCTCTTTGTCTGGTTATTCTGTATTCCTGGTCTCCTTCCATCCGATCACGCCATCTCAAATCCTGCAACGGATTTCCTTATTTCTCTGGTTCAATCGGTTTCAACTGCTGTCCTTTTATCTAGTAAATTGTCTATATACTCACCAACCTGGTTCCCGTCTCCTTCTGTGACAGTATTAGAGTGTTAATGTGAATAATTGGAGATGCCAATGCCAAAACAAACGCTGATGTAGTGAGCATTACACCAGCTGCTACATCATGCTTGCTTTGTGTACTGTTGGTGACCAAGTTACCAATAATACAGTCAGTCAACTTGGAAATGTCAGTCAAATGTCAGTCAAGCTGGAAATGTACCTGATTCACATTGGGGAAATCAAAAGATTTGTTAATGTTAGGATGGAAACCCCGCTAATGTCAATTAAGTGTAGTCAGTTTGTGCCCTGACATTTTCAGCCCTTCATGGTCTCAGATTAAAACAAGCCAAGACAGACAGGATTTTGCACTTTAAAATAATCTGAAACAGAATTCTTCAGTTTTTTTGGGGGGACAACTTAATTGTTTTAAGTTCAATCAACTTAAATACTAGTTGTTAACTCAATCGATTTGTGTTGGGTCAACATACATGAACTGCGTGGAACCCTGCATTTTTTACAGTGTCTAATTATTAATGTTTCTTCACCATACAACACGTCTGTCACGGTCATACAAGGAAGGCAGGGGATTACTTCACACGTGCTTTAATGTAGATTGTGCACAAACAAGGAATCAAACAGGCGAGCGATGTCCCTGGATAGAAGCTTGTTCAAGCGGTGTGCATGTGGTTCAAACAGTCACAGATAAAAGTCCCTTCTCCGTCGTTGGTGTGCAATGGGCATTAACTGTGGGTCAATAAGTGAACGGTGTGAATGGGTCAAGGTATTCTCACACACGGGTCCAAACAATAGTTAATTGCAGTCATAGAGAAACGAGTAGTCACTTCCCTTCGTTGGTGTCTGCATCCACAGACAACTGAAGCAAGCCTTTAGGAGCACAGGAGAGATCGGAGCACTAGGGAGAAGATCCATGACCATCCAACTTCGATTCCAGCCGGTGAGTGACTGGATGAGGTGAACATATAAAGGGAGTGGGTGATTGCAGGTGCAGGTGTGTGTGATTAGTATTCGGTTGATTGTTCACGGTGTGTGGTGGATGGTGATGGTGAGTGGTGACTAGGGCTGAGGGAACGTGCAGAGGGTGTGACAACGTCACAATTACAATATAATTGTATAAGATTAATAATTTTTTTAATGATTGGCGTAGATTGATTTGTCATCGATCCAAATGTAGATTCCATGTAAAATGAAGTGAGGTTGAACAAATATGGATTTTATGTTCACATGATTGATTTTATTGAGATTATTGTGGGCTTATCAAACATAGACACTATCAGTCAGAGCTGTGGAGACATTGGTGTTGCTGTATTTTGTAAATTGTTATTTTTTTATATGTTATGGAATATGTTTTTCTCTCTCTTTTCCTTTTGAGTTGGACATCGAGTCTTTAATAAAGTTTGATATATTATGATTTTATATAATTGAAAAAAAAAAAAAACATGCAGGTACCTGATTCTGTGTAAAACTAGAGTGTAAACTCAGCCCAAGTCGAGTGAAATGTCGTGGGAATGAGAGCTGACTTTGACTCTGTAAATCATGAAATGTGGGAATGACTAAACTGGAGGACTGGTTGTTATGTGTTCGCTGATTTAAAAGAACGTGAGAAATACCCCCACCTAAGTTCCGGCTGTAAGAAAAAAAGCTTTCTGCTTTTTTCAGATCTGTGGGGATCAATGAAATTGTGTCGATCTGTCAAAGCCAACAGGGAGAAGAGCAATGTGTTTACCCCGAGCTCTGCTTGATTCTGCGGCAAGTGAGAGAAGAAATATTATGTACCATAAAAGTTTAATGCGTTTGCTCCAGGTTTAATCTACAGCAGTGCTTCCATCAAGCCCCTCAGTGTCCCGCTCTCAGGGAAGCTGGAAAACACTGAAAACAGGACATTTCTACAGTTATGACTAGCTTACATTAACTATACTGCCGATTTTTATTTTCTTCTAGACGATGAATAAATATGTTTTCTGTTGATGTATGGTTTGTTAGGATAGGTCAATATTTGGCTGAAATTCAACTGTCTGGAATCTGGGGGTTAAATCTCAATTAAAGTCAACACAGGCTCATTACGTGTCCAGGGCTAGATTTTTAGGAACTGTGCAATTTCTGCCTCGGCATATGTATGGCTGAATTTTGTGTGTAAAATGAACAGTATGGGACAGTATGGTGCTGCAGACAACTTCTGTTCCTTTTCGCACTACTACTGACAGCTTATCTTTGTATGGCCAGTTTTTCTGGTGTGGTCAGTTTGCTCAGTAGCTCACCTTGTACAGCATTTGGATGTGGAGCAGACTGAGTTTGATTCTGGCAAAAGATGGTTCCAGAAACCAGGTAAAACTGTAAAATAAATTTTAAGGCAACTTGCTTCACAGATTTAGTGAGTTGACTCAACTTTTAACCCAGGTGCCGTAGTTGACTCGACTCAAAAAAAAAAAAAACTGCAGCAAATTGCCTTACAATTTTAAGTTGAGTCAATGTTTTGTTTTTTACAGTGTGCGAATATGTACCTCATAGTACATTAAAGGTACTAACGTTCACCTGTATGGTTGTCAAAGAAAGATCAGGAAACAGAGTGGTAAGTACAGACGCAGTTTATTATTAGGATAGTAGTATAAACAGAAATACTTGATGTGAACATAACAGGATGGAGATGGCTGGATGTGATGGAGCTGGATGGACCGGAGGATATGGATATGGAGAATCAGGAACACAGGAAACCAAATACGGGGAATCGACGACAACCAGACAGGGAACCAGGATAGACCACACTAGGAAGGAGAGATGTGAGACAAGGAAACAGGAGAGTACATTTGCATTTAATATAGACACTGGCTGTGAGGAGAACGCAGTCCTTGGTTGTAGTAACGAGGCCGGACACAGAATGGAGTGTGGTGAGGGTTTTTATGGTTCTTAATGACCGGTGATGACGTGCAAGTGCGGGGCTAATTAGAACTGTGACTGTGATTAGGGTGATTGTAGTGACTGTGAGTGAGGAGAACCTGGCCTGGCTGTGACAATGGTAGAAAAGTGTACCTTTTGAAAAGGTACCGCCCCAGTGACAGATTTTGTATCTTTTTTCTGAGTGTGTAGATTGGGTTTGAAAACAATATCGGTTGGATTTAGCGAAGGGGACTTAACGTAAATAACACATATGCGCAAAATGGCCCTGTAACATATTTGAGATTAACCTTTTATAATCACACTTGATAAAAGCAGTCTGCAGAAACACTTTGATTGACATTCTACCTTTGTACGTGTCATCAGAGGGGGAAAGCCCCGCCCATAAGTGATGAGCTCTCCCTCATTAGCATAGTCTTGTTTTTGGATCTGCCACTATGCTGACACACAGGCATTTGTAGCTCCACCCTCTTTTGAAAAGAGCACAATCTCATTTGAATTTAAAGCGACAGCCACCAAAACGGCAAAATTGGGATCAAAGCCTAAAAGGGGCAGATTCAATGAGTTATTTGTGTGTTATTTTGAGCTGAAACTTCATATTCACACTCTAGGGACATCACAGACTTATTTTACATCTTGTAAATAGGGGCATAATAGGTCCTCTTTAGTATTCCATTGATATTTGACATAAAATAATGTAGAAAATAATAATGTATTTTGGCTATTGCTACAAAGATACCACATGAGACTGTTTTCCAGGGTGACATACGGTAATTACAAAGCTACTCACCATGGTAACTACAGAAAGAATTAACACATTTATTTATTTCTGCTGTGTTTTTTCATGCAGTCACTCGCAACTGTAACTCATTTAATGACCCAAATGCTTTAAAAACGCTAATTAACTCTGTTAACCCCCCTATCGCATGAATGGCAGCTCTTGAACCGTTTTGCATGAAACTTTGCACACAAAACTACCAATGAAGAGCATTCCCTTAGAGCACCTAATATAAATCTAAAGCACTGATAATTCATGTATTATTGAAACATGATTTTAATTTAATGTAGCTAATTATCATTCACATGCCATTAATAACCGAGATGCATAGAAAAGAGCTGCACATGTTTATTTAAAGCACCATCAGACATCATTATTTAAGCCTTCTTGTGCTATTTTTTTTTTTATGAACGCCAATGAATTATGTTAAAGTAGCAGTTCACCCAACACTGGAAAATCGGTGACACTTTACAATAAGGTTGTTGTAATAATGTTAACAGCCACCTGGCCGCCGGGAAGAGGAAGGCGGAGAACCGACACACTTTAAAGTAATTTAATAACAAATTAAACAAAACAAACGGACGGCAGCTCCTCATGGAGACTACACCGTGGGGATACGCACTTCAGGACCAGCGAAACCTGTGAATAAATAGGGCCGAGAGAAAGAAGCTGGATAGCTGAGGAACGACTGAAGAGAGACCGAGAGAGGGGGGAGACAGGGGAAAAAAGAATTTGGGTTCTTCAAACCCGTTGTCACTCTGTTCTCAACTGACTGAGAGATTTGATGAGATTGATGTGCCGGGAGCCTTACGGAGGAATCTATCAGCCCGTCCGTCTTCTGGTGACCGGCGGTGGCTCTTCCTGCTAGCAGAATTTGTTCCCCCTTTTGCTCCGCTCCTGCTTCAGTGGACGGTAGCAGGCTCTGGCTCTTGGCAGACGTCGGTGACTCCTCCGGCCTTCTCTTGGGATGACTCTAACAGCTCTCTCGTGAGTCACACGTGCCCTGCTTCTCCCCATGCTGGGAGACAGCAGCAGGCAGAACTCTTCTTCATCACTGCCTCTAGCCACCCCAGCACCTTGAGGCAGACGAATGGGTTTCTCCCCAGCTCGGTTAACTCCCGAACACTTGCTCGCCCTCTCAGCAGCGAGGGCATCCAGACAACATGTCCCTCCTTCTCCCTGGTTTTCGGCAACACTGTTATATTGTTACGGCCGCCGAGAAGAAGGAAGCAGAGAACATATGTCCGGGCCCGGTCCTCTCTCGTCTAGCACTCCTCCTAACTCTCCTCCTAACCTTTTACCTTCCAGGGCTCCTCCGTGAGATTTGAGGCAGGTGATGCGTCCAGGTGTCTTTGATTATCTCACTCACGCCACCCGACTCGTACGCCCTCACAGCTCTCGGGCTCGACTCACTCACCACAGTTGTATTTTTCATTGTTAGTTCATGTTAACTGCAGCAACTAATATTAACCAGCATGACTTTGGACGTTAGTAGTCCATTAGTATATACAGAACTATGATTAATAAATACACATAGTGTTTATTATTAATTCATGTTAGTAAATACATGAACCATTAAAACCTTATTGTACAGTGTGACCGAAAATTCGCCAGCAGTGTTGCCCTCCCGGGTCACTGAAGAGCACTCTCTGTATCCATCCAAAGTACAAACCCCATCATACCCTGCATCCACACACCTGTTTCATATTTCACCCTGATTACACACACACACACACACACACACACACACACACACACACACACACACACACACACACACACACACACACACACACACACACA
>CAIGQW010054150.1:1836677-1853831 GCA_903798125.1 Danio choprae | reverse complement strand
ATTTTGTGTGGGCTTATATATTAGCTACTGTATTATATGGCTGCAGATGTAATATTTCCTTCTGCAGACCGAAATGAAAACGAACACAACTACACTCTTTCAGAACGCTCAAGAGAAACGGCCCATCCTCTGACACATTTCTCAAATTGATCATTTCCACATTTAATTACTGACTGATTGATTTTTGAATTGAGCTCACATTGTGTCGACTTGGACATTTAATCAATGGTGAGCCTTAGGGATTCATTTAATTACCGCAAATGCAAACGTAATTATAACTAGCATTTAACACATGCCTCGCAAAGTACCGCAAATGCTGAAGTTAGGCTAGTCAAAAAGACAATTTTGGTGATGTTTATTATGGCACTTCGACGTGGATTATGTTTATGTAGATGGAAAATGTTGGTACTATACATCACATCACAATTTTACAACAACATTTTCTATTAAACATTAAAAAAACGGATAATGAATTCATGTATTAAAACTTACATAATTAGTGTCTGTATAACAATTCTTATAAAATGCAGAGGTTTTGGTGTTTAAATTTAATATAAAAACTTTGCAAAAAAACTGAATATAGGTCTTGTTGATCATAATTAATAACAATGTATGTTATTAATGTAACAAGCATGTTATTAAATATTTAGTTTAGTGAAGTACTACATATATATATATATAAGCTCTATATATATATACATATATATATAAGCTCTGACAGTATGTACACTGACCAATGCTGAATTGTTTTAACCCAATGTTGGGTCACATATTGTCAAACCCAATGTTGGGATAATTTAAATGGTATTTTTCAACATAAAATGTTGGGTTTGTCCACATTTGACCCAGCGTTGAGTTAAAACAACTTCATTTTCAAATGTTCTGTAGAATAAAACACATATTAACATTTTAATGAAGAATTAGGTGACTATTAAAGGTAAATCCAAAGAACCAAAAAATATTAAAATACTAAAAAATACTGTGCTATATGTGTGTGTACAAAAACTACAATATGCTGTAAAAAAGAAATTGACATACTGCATGTAAAAGCTGCAATGGCCTGAATCCTCATGCTGTAAACACTAAATGCAATGAAGAGCAGACGGAAATCTTGAAGAAAACGTGATTATGCGGACAGGCTTGAGTGCTAAAGAGCGATTTGCTAGTCCTCAAGTGTGTGTGCTTTCCTTTAATAATTAATGCAGCTGTTTGATTGGCTCTGGAGGCTGAAGATGAAGCGTCTGTGAATGGAGATCAGATCCTCATTGCAGTCTGAGGCTCTGGGGCTCGCTCTGGCTCAGTCTGTCTCTGGCAGGTTCACGCTGGATGAGATGAGCTGCCAGCAGGAGCAGGAGTCCCGCCAACAGCTCCAGGCTGAAGGACACACAGGCCATGGCCAGAGACCAGCCGAAGGACATGTGGACGTGAGTTAGAGAGTCCACGTCCACTGTGAGCCGCAGCTCCTCCAGAGCCTGCTGAGAGTAACTGATGTAGAGGCTCACAGCACACACCGTAAGCAGACCTGCGGACAAACGGCACACTTTACACTCTGGTCACAGATCACAACACTGACAAAACTGCTGAGGGCAGAACACAAAGTCTCAGGCCGCGTCCACATGTACACGGGTATTTTTATAAATGGAGTTTTCTTTGCTTTCATTTTTTAAAAGTAAAATCTCTGTCCACATTAAAAAATGCGAAAACACACTGTGATGCATGTAAAAGGCGGAGTTCATACCAAACAGAAACAGAAAATTACGTTTATTTCGGGAGTAAACTGCATATAAGTCAGTGCAAATATGAGAACAGAGGCGGATTACTCTTCCACCGATGAACAAGTTGTGGAATACCCAATGTGTTTTGCCATCAATGTTCGAAATTTGTCTCATTCACGTCTTCTACGTTTGGTGTGAACCCAGGCATGTTGGCCAATCAGAGAGGACTAAACAGGGGGCGTCATGAGGCAAAAACTCCGGTTATAGTGTCCACACGACCACACTGTGCCTGGAGTTTCGGAAAATCTTAACCCTGGCCGGAGTTTTCAGAAAGTTCTGGTTTCAGTCAACTGATACACAGAGCCAAACAGCCAAACCGTTTAGAGAAAAGTACGGTTTTAAAAATACCCATGTTTGTGTGGACAGGGCCTCAGTTTGAAGAGACAGTTCACCCAAAAATGTGAATTCTGTCATCATTTAGTCATGCTTTACTTGATTCAAATCTGTTTGGGTTTCTTTCTTCTGTTGAAAACAAAGCTAGATATGCTGAACAGTGCTAAAAGAAAACAACCATAGGCTCCCATTATATACTCTTTATGTCAATGGCTGCTTTTTTTTCAGCATTCTCCAGAATATTTAGCTTTTTGTTGAAAGCCTCGAGACCTAGAAACACTTGAGTGTGAGAATAAATCTATTTTGGAGTATCTCTTTAACTCTCTGATGCAGCGAAAGGGAGTATCTTGCTCATAAGTTGGCTGAGGAGAGAGAATAAAGGTGAAGATACTGTTCTAATATTTTTTTCAAGCTAATGAACTAATATACCTATGCAAGCCCAAATCAGAAAAAAGTTGGGACATTATGGAAAACCCAAATAAAAAAAGTAGTGTAGTGATTTCTAAATTTACTTTTACGTGTAATTCATTGCAGACAATATAACAAACATTATTTAATGTGGTCCTCATTATTTGATGTGGTCGTCATTTTAAACTGTTAAGCTGTGGCGCGTTTTCGGAGACCCTCTTCCACCCCAGCTCCACCTGTGTTTAGATCTGCTACGGGGGTTACATAGGCTACGTTCACACTGCAACGCTTAGTGCTCAAATCAGATTTTTTTACATAGCTGTTCACATTGTTGTTATAAATGTGGCCAATATCAGATTTACAGTGTGAACAGATCATGATCCTAAACTGTACAGAGTACAGTTACGGACAGCACAAAATGTCTAATTATGCACACAATGTCTATACTGTATGACGTAAGCATGTTGTCAGATTATGCTTAATATGATTATTGCCCTTTTCACAGACAACCGTGGTGTATTTCATGAACTGTAAAGGGTTGTTCTGCTACTACTAATGTGTATTTCGGCATTTGAAACCTAAAATAAGTCACTTGTGATTGAAAACACTGCTCATTTGTAATTTATGATAACCGCGGTGCGCATCTTTCTGACCACAGGTGTAGTGAACTCATCAAGGGTCAATGAGCCGCCGCAGACTGAACTGTGAAGGCGGAGTTGGTTTATCTCCGTTTGCAGAGTTATTTCATTTTACTTAGTTATTAACACGTGCATAAGGGGGGTTTGGGTGCTTGAGCTCCTGCCCTTTTTTTCTCTTGGAGAGAAAGTTCATCCTTAAAATGAAAGTGCCTCTCCTTTGCGCACGGATCCCCTATCCGCAACACCCCCCGATGCTCTTCAGCTTCGCGATCAACCCGTGCCCCAATCGTTAAACAGATTTGTTAACAACCACCAAAATGAACAACCAACTTTCTATAATTAAGTAATTGCCTGTGTGCCATTCTACTATGCTGTAGAGAAGTAGATAATGTTTGCAGCAAAGAATGATGACGCATGTTGCTCAAAGATTACGTAAAAGTCACATGAAATGTGACACAGCAGACCTACATAACCGTTCACACTGTCGTCGGATTGCAAAACATCAGATCTGTGTCTGATTTAATACTACATATGAAAGTGGCACAAAAGCGAACTGAAAAGATCAGATTGCATGCGGTTTGGGCTGTTCACACTGTCATTACCTGAGTCACACGTGGGCAAAAATATCAGATTTGGGCCACATTCGGCTGCAGTGTGAATGTAGCCTATATTATTATGTTTGCAACAGCAGCGTGTTATATTCTCGGACGGCATGTCTATGTATATACTGGCAGTAGCAGGTCTCGGTATTTGCTCTGCCATAATAATCAAAGCAGCAGCAGCATAGCAGATCTATACCACCAAGACCAGATACATCAACATTGCCATATACTGTACATATTCATTACCATACTAAATCTCGAGAGTGTTCATGACAGAAGTGAGTAAAGTGAAAAATAAAGACAGAAGAACAGAAAAATCCTGTTTCGTTTAATAGACATTACGTTATATTTGGCAAGGTAAGGACTGGTATTTAGGGGACATAATGAAAACATCACCAGCTCAAACAGAGGAAACTTCCTTGAGCTTGTGCATCTTTTAGCAGAATATCCTCAGTGCGTCCTCAGAATGCATCTTGAGTGCATACAAATCACTCAGTCCCAAAAGAAGAAGGCAGAGGTGACACTTTTATCTAACAGGACCCAAAATGACCTAATACAAGCTCTTAAAACACAAGTAAGAAATGTCATTCTGAAAGAGATTTGTGAGATCAAGATATTTTAAATTCTTCTAGATAAAACAACTGATGTGTCACACTTATTTGTAGTCCGGTTTGTCCATGACATGCAAATAAATGAGGACTGAAATTGAGAACCAATGTGTTAAATCAACAACTGGCAAAAGACTTGGAGGAAGAAATGAGGAGAAATGGCTCTTCTTTCAAAAAATGTTTAGAATCCTGAAAACTGGGGCCAAGGCTACAATGGTACAGCCAACATAAGTGCTAGTTACAAGGGGCTGCAGGCTAGAATTCAGAAGCAAAATGAAAAAGAACTCTTTGTGGACTGCCACACACACTGTTTAAACTTGATGTTAGTGCTAGATCAAGACCTAATTTTGTCCATTTTTAGAGGTTATTTGGTAGAGAGGCTTTACACATTCCTGTCTTCTTCTAGCAAGCATGATTCTGCATTCATAGAAACGCAAAAATTGTTGTATGCTGGAGAGAAAAACCTGAGAATTAAAACAGCTGAGTGACACATGCTGGGCCTGTCAAGAAAATGCCCTAAGAGCACAAAGTATTTTCTGCAGTTATAGAGCTGTTGAAAAAAACTGCACACAGCAATCCACCTGATCCATCTGCAGACGATGCTCTAATGTTGTTTCGCTGCATCAACTTTGACTTTTTGCAGTGTTGCATCAGGTGCTCTTCAGCGCAAAGACTGGGATTGGAAGGAGTGCTAGAAAGGCTTCAAGCACTGAGGACAGAAAGTGAATTCAAGGTTGACTTTGAAAAAGCAAGAAAATAGTTCTGACAAATACCTGGTGAATCAAGACCCAGAAAAATACCAATTAGAACCATAGGACCAATTAATTACAGCAGACTGGGTTATCCAACCAATCACTGCAGACTGGGTCATCCAACCAATCACTGCAGACTGGATGATGGGACCAATTACAGCAGACTGAGTCATACAAACAATTACAGCAGACTGGGTCATCCAACCAATCACTGCAGACTGGGTGATGGGACCAATAACAGCAGACTGAGTCATACAAACAATCAAAGTAGACAGGGTCATCCAACCAATCACAGCAGACTGGTCATCGGACCAATCGCACCAGACTGGGTCATCCGATCAATCACAGCAAAATGGGTGATGGGACTAATCACTGCAGGCTAAATCGTCCAACCAATCACATCAGACTGGTCATCGGACCAATCATTGCAGACTTGTTCATCGAAGAAATCACATCAGACTGGGTCATGTGACCAATTACAACAAAATAAGGGATGTGACCAATCACAGCAGACTGAGTCATCCAAACAATTACAGCAGACTGGGTCATCCAACCAATCACAGTAGACTGGGTCATCCAAGCATTCACATCAGAATGGTTCATCGGACCAATCACAGCAGACTGGTCATCGGACCAATCACTGCAGACTGAATCATCCAACCAGTCACAGCAGGCTGGGTCATTCAACCAATCACTGCAGACTGGGTCATCCAACCAATCACAGCAGACTGGATCATGGGATCAATCACAACAGACTGGTTTCTCAGACCATATCTAACATCAACACTATACATTTTTCAACTCTTCATAATCAAACACGCCTGATTCAACACATTCATCTCCAAGATCAAACATATATAGGTTAGATAAGAGAGACACAAAAGAAAACACAAGGCTAAATATAAATGATTAAAGTGTGCATAAGACATTGTCTTGATGTCAATCACTGTGTGCCTTGTTTTCAAAGAATCAGTAATCTACAGTATATTAATTTACCCTTGTGATGAAACATGAGTAATTCTTATTAAATGGGCAATGCAGTAACCTTAAATCTTAAAATTGTATTATAAAAATACTGTACTGTAGAAATAGTGGTGTGTAGGTAAATGTAGTATGCTTGATTTTAATTTTGAATAGCAATTTCTTTCAGGCACATTTGGCATTTATGCAACAATAAAGGACAATAACCCAACAGGAAAAAGCTAGCACATATGTATAGTCAATCACTGACAAAATAACAGCTTGCACACTGTACAATTTATAATAGTGCTTAATAATTGTTACTTGTCAAACTGTGTGAACATATTCAGAGCTACAGTACAAGCCATGTCACACAGTAGGATATCAGCTGTCGATAAATGGCAGACTGTATTTGTTAAAAGCAGACATTCATTTTAATCACAGTTAGCGCATGCATACACACACACAAATGCACACATACACACCAATAACATTGCAATCATTTGCATTGTAAACTGATAAATATTTAGATGTTCTTTTTGATACCTACACAGAAATCTCATATATGGCAATATATGTAAATGACATATTTGACATACAAGTTCATATTTGGGTTTCATATATAAAATGTCATATATGCAACATATTTTGGCTGTTTCATTTCTATCAATCACTGGAATTACAAATATGTACAATCATTCATTTATTCATTTTCCTTTATTAATCAGGGGTCGCCACAGCGGAATGAACCGCCAACTTATCCAGCATATGTTTTACACAGCGGATGCCCTTCCAGCCTCAACACAGCACTGGGAAACACCCATACACTCTTGAATTCACACACATACACTACGGGCAATTTAGTTTATTCAATTCACCTATAGCGCATGTCTTTGTACTGTGGGGGAAACCGGGGCACCCGGAGGAAACCCACACCAACACGGGGAGAACATGCAAACTCCACACAGAAATGCTAACTGACCCAGCCGGGACTCAACCAGCAACCTTTTTGCTGTGAGGCGACCGTCACTGAGCCACCGCACCGCCATTTCTCATGCATTTATTGGAATTTCATCCAGTCCACAGATTTAAGTTTCCATCTAAAATTTTGCTAACCATTATTTGTCTTCTTCTTCTTCTGTTTGTTGGTGGATTGCGCTCATTCTCATGCATTTCCACCACTTACATGTGACCCAATACAAAGACTCTAATCCAAGCATGCCAAAACATGATCCTAGAGGTCCGGTGTCCTGCAGATTTTGGCTAAAACTTGCCTAAACACACCTTCCTGCAAGATTCTACTATAAGTGCGTCCCAAATCACATACTCATGCGCTAATCTACTCCATTGTGTAGTGTAAATAGTGCATGTAGTGCGTTCACACTGAAATATTCCTTTTATTCTAAAAAGAGTAAGTGCACTTTAAATACCCAGAAGATGCACTTATTCAATCGTTAAAAATAAGTGTGGAATAATGGACACTTCACGCACTAAACAGCCGCTGCAGTTTTGCTCACGTAGCGGAAGGGGTGGAGCTTTCGGGCGCTGATGTTGGATTACTTTATTTATTTTGTATTGTTGTAACCCCGCAGGTCCTACACCACCCAACCCGCTCCAGGCTGGGATCGAATGGCGACCTTCCGCATGGGAGTCGGTTGCTCTAACAAGGAGGCTAAAGACTATGGCCTCTAGCATTTGTCGCTAGAGCACCTTTAGAGATCAGAGGAGTGAGGTTTACCTGCACAGGACTTACTAGCTGGCCTCCGTTACACTGTGAAAACAAAATTCTCCTACAAGAGTGTTTATGCTGCCTCCCGATTATTTCATTAATTTGGCAACCGTTAAGTGAAGTTTATTTATAAACTAATTTCGAGAGGATCACGTGCTTATGATTGCTTACAGCTGGTCCCGCATAAGCTCGCAATTGATTCACCAATCAGATGATTCCTAGATCACCATAAATAACCAGTTCCCTTATCTCAGTACCTTCGTCTTGAAGAACCCCTTCCCCTTCCCAGATGGGCGACACAGTGGCCCAGTGATTAACACTGTCGCCTCACAGCAAGAATGTCTCTGGTTAAAGTCCCAACTAAACTAGTCGACATTTCTGTGTGGAGTTTGCTTGTTCCCCCTGTGCTCGCGTGGGTTTTCCCCGGGTTCTCCGGTTTCCTCCCACAGTCCAAAAAACACGCAACTTAAGTAAATTGAACAGACTAAGCAATACCATTGCCAAGCTCTTAACAAGTATACATCTCTTTTCAGCCATTCTTTTAGCCAGAAATAAGTCGGGGGAGTTCATCGAGATCTACCGGAGCTCAAGCTCCCCTCTCGCCCTGCAAATGGGAGGGAGCCCAGGGCTCGAGGATCTCGTGAGCTCAGGGCTCTCTCCCGGGACAGCATGCCAAACAAGCTGTATTACTAATCATCAGCTAAGTGTGAACTCTTGAAACGTCATCTGAGAAATGGTTTGAATTTCGGCCTAGTAAAAAAAACGTTAGTGTTCCATTTGGGACGACACTACATACATGTAC
Organism: Danio choprae; assembly: GCA_903798125.1. Taxonomy (NCBI): domain Eukaryota; kingdom Metazoa; phylum Chordata; class Actinopteri; order Cypriniformes; family Danionidae; genus Danio; species Danio choprae. The sequence continues at coordinate 1,845,224 of CAIGQW010054150.1, read as the reverse complement.
TATGCTGTTGAGTGTTTAAGTGTATAGTGTGCCATTTGGGACACAGCTTATGTCTAGCAAGAGCTTGATTAGCTATTTCAGGTGTATCCAATTGGAGTTGGAGCTAAATTCTGCAGGACATAAGCCTTCCAGGACTGAGTTTGAGCACCCATACGCTAATCCCATCACATTTGCGGTGTTAACCCTACATTGCTAGTAAGTTTGTTCAGTGTGAAACAGAGCAGTGTTTATTTGTTGCTGCTGGAATCTTGACAACGATGCTCATGTCATGTCAGTAACAGGAAGCGTGCATCATGTAAACAGCAATCAGTGAGATAGAAGTAAGGAAATATTAAAATATGGAAAACATTTAAACTGGGGTGATCAGGTGATGGTAAGATTACATACTTCGCACCTTGTTTTCATTCATTTGTACTTTTGTTTTTGTTTTCTTGCCTTTTTACACATCACGTGAGGAATCTGATGATGTGGAGATGCAGTGTAAAAAGGTTACCTGCTGTTTGTCCAATCAGTGACAGTTATAATGCAAATATGCAAATAAGAACATTAATCTGGGGTTTCGGAATGCAGAGTGTGAAATGCCTGTTAATGAATACCCAGGATTTTTCATTACCCCAGCTCTATATGTGCAGTGTGAAACGGGATTACAGATAACCCAGGATTCTGCTTATCCAGGGTTTAGGATGATCCAGGGTTAACCATTTTAAGTGTGAAAATCTCTATTGTAACAATAAGCCCTGTATGCCCAATTGTCCTCTTTTCTTTGTCGACCTGAGTACCTCCCTTTACCCATTTGTGGTTGAATATAATATATGTCTTGCTTTCTTTTTTTCTCTGATTCCTTTTGGTGTTGCCATTTTCCCATTATTTTGTTCTTTATTATTGCATTATCTTCACTTTCACACTTGACACTTCCATTCCAATGCTAGTTTCCAGCACAGATTGTTTTGCCAATTTGTCTGCTCCTTCATTCCCTTCCAGTACCACATAGGCAGGAGCCCATATGAATACTCTTCTCACTCGCTTTCCCTATATATTCATTCATTTATTTTCTCTTCGGCTTAGTTCCTTTATTAATCAGGGGTCGCCACAGCGGAATGAACCGCCAACTTATCCAGCATATGTCTTGCGCAGCAGCGGCAACCCATCACTGGGAAACACCCATACACTCTCATTCACACACATACACTACCCAATTCACCTATAGTGCATGTCAGGACTACCCACTGCGGGTAGCGGGTAGTGGTTAGCGCTGCCGCCTCACAGCAAGAAGGTCACTGGTTCGAGCCCCGGCTGGGTCAGTTGGCATTTCTGTGTGGAGTTTGCATGTTCTCCCCATGTTGGCGTGGGTTTCCTCCAGGTGCTCCGGTTTCCCCCACAAGCCCAAAGACATGCGCTATAGGTGAATTGAGTATGCTAAATTGTCCATAGTGTATGTGTTTGAATGAGAGTGTATGGGTGTTTCCCAGAGATGGGTTGCAGCTGAAAGGGCATCCGCTGCATAAAACATATGCTGGATAAGTTAGCGGTTCAATCCGCTCTGGCGACCCCGGATTAATAAAGGGACTAAGCTGAAAATAAGATAAATGAATATATCTTGCAGGATTTCAGCTATTAGTTCTTGCCTGGAGTCTGAATGTTTCTGAATGTGTAATTTTGCGTTTCTCTCCAGTGAGTCTGCTTGTTAATTAATGCTCAACCAACAATTATCTCATTAACTTCAACACTACCTCTGTGTTATTTTTACCACTGATAATTATAAAAACACTGGGAGTTTTGTTGTGCAATGATGTGCTTTGAGAAACTAGCAATGTTCTGTGGCAACACATTCTCACTCCCGTCTTGTCACATATTGATGTTTGGTCAGGGCTCTGGGTACCCTGTCGCCATCGCTTTACAATGAGTGGGTTCCTCCAATCTGTTTGGTCATTTGCATTATGTGTCCCATTAAACAATTTACAAGTATTTGTAAAATATAAATCCTTTAATAAAAATGTATACTTCCAGAAACATTTTGGAGCACCTAACCCACAGATGTCAAAGTCAGTTCCTAGAGGGCCGCAGCTCTGCACAGTTTAGTTCCAACCCTAATTAAACACACCTAATCCAACTAATTGAGTCCTTTAGGCTTGTTTGAAACCTGCAGGTAAGTGTGTTAGAGCAGGGTTGGAACTAAACTGTGCAGGGCTGCGGCCCTCCAGGAACTGACTTTGACACCCCTGACCCAACCCATACCTGTCAACATTGGAATGTGAAAATAAGGGATAACCCCCCATATTTATCAACATGGAGCACGTCTGACAGTCATGCACCGCTACATGAACTGACTGAGTTGAGGATTGTGTAGGAAGAGCAATGCAACATCGCCTGTATTAAAAAAGGGAGGGAATCCTGCCGTTTTTATATTAATTTTGTAGTGTTTTCAAGCCTAAATAAAACAAAATGGCGTCCCTTGGTGGTTCGGCGGTACTATGCATATACGGAGGATCGGTTCTTTAAGGATGTTTATTGCTACCCTTCATCGAAAGATTAAAAATACGGGAGAAATATGGGAAAATACCTTAATGGGATGATAGCGGGGATATGGGGAAAACAGGAGGGTTGACAGGTATGACTTAACACCACATCTAACCCTAAACCTACCCACTTCTGAACAACATAAATCGATGAATAAATAGATATTTGCAGTAGACAAATAAAAGTGGGTTCACATGTATTATTTATTGCAAAAAACAACCCTATAAAAGTGATACAAGCACGCTTTGTTGCATTCCAAGTCCTGTGAAGCCATACAATGTCTTTATGTAAAGAATAGAGTAATTTATGAGGCTTCAACTCCTTCCAGAAATAACTCATGATGCCTTTGTATACTTGGAATATTTATATATTTTCAATAAGCTGCATCAGTAGTGCTCCTCCACATTGAGAAAAGTCAGCTGAGGTGGCTCGGGCATCTGTTTCGGATGCCTCCTGGACTCCTACCTAGGGAGGTGTTCAAGGCATGTCCCACCGGGAGGAGGCCTCGGGGAAGACCCAGGACACGCTGGAGGGACTATGTCTCTCGGCTGGCCTGGGAACGCCTCAGGATCCCCCCGGAGGAGCTGGAGGAAGTGTCTGGGGAGAGGGAAGTCTGGGGTTCTCTCCTAAGACTGCTGCCCCCGCGACCCGTCCCCGGAAAAGTGGTTGAAAATGAATGAATGAATGCATCAGTAGTCGTATCTGCCTGGTATATCCTGTTTTATATTGTTTTTAAATGTATATTAATGTAAGTAAGATAGTTTTGACTTTACTTTAGAAAAACTCACACCCCAATAATAATATCACCCCACGTTATTGGTCTTATTTTGGATTGGTGATAAAAATCTTCCAACCATTGCCATTGTAAATCTAGAAAGTCCAAGATCCTTTTAACTCCAACTAGATTTGACTGGAATAAGAAAGTCATATACACCTTGAATGCCTTAAGCGAGAGTAAATCAGGGTATTTTTGTATTTGTTATTTTGGGGTGAACTATCCCTGAAGTAAAACTATGAGCAGAAAACGTAGTGTCTCTTGACGCTGAGGAAATGACAGTACGACACCAGAGCTTAACTGTAGATGAGCTCCAGGACTTCTTGTGAAATGGCAAACTCTAATTTCCTTCTTCTCAATGTGAAGTTTCTTACACAAAGCCGGAGGGAGCAGAATGAAGCATCAACCTCAGCAAAACATCACTGCCATCATTTGAAATGAAGAGACTTAGTTTTACCCCCAGAGAAACTCAGTCAAGATGATGCACAGCACTTCAAATATTAGATCCATCACAATCAAACGATTCAGAACCAACCAATGTCTCCCACACTGTAGTATAAACTATAGCAAAGTCCCTTTAGGGTAAGTCATGTCACTCGGCGGCCATCTTTGAAACACCTCTTGCAGAAGCGAATGCAGAGAGACGGAGTGCATGTGAAAGAGACCGAATGTGCGTGAGGTTAACCGAATGTGTGGGCAAAAGAGACTGTATGTGCGTGAGAGAGACCGAGTGCAGGCGAGAGAGGCCGAGTGTTGGCGATATCATTAATGTTACTATTATTAATTACTAATTACTAGTGGTGGGCAAAGCGGGGCTTCATGAAACACTGAAACAGTCGAAGCAAATGTGTCAAAGCTTCGAAACGTTTCAAAACCCCACTCTACAGTGATGTATTGCCAATGTATTGCACTGAAACAGCTTCAGCAAAGAAACAATTTAGCAAATTGAGGAATTGTACCCCACGTTGTAGAATTGAAGCTGATTTAAGTGATTTAGTGAAGCGGTGAGAGTTCCTGACTAGATAAGAGATAATGGGTTTGAACCCATGATGATGCTCTGTATTTCTCACGTGTTTTATTTTAACATTGGTCTGACATCCGAATGAACACTTTGTGAATAAATATAAATATATTGTTTTGGTCATAAAACAGGGTTGTTGCTCAGATACGGTTGTGGACGGAAGTTAATGAGAATTATTTATATTATTCATTCAATTTCCCATTTATTGTATTTTATTAACATCTACCCAACCCTAAACCCAACCATCTCAGTACTGTAAAAATATTATTGTTATACAGTGTTACAAAAATGATGCTATATTGATGGCGTATCTGCAGCTGTATCCTATCTAGACTACACCATAAAAATTACCATTATTAAAATACATAAAATCATAATTTCGGAGTATAAATACAAGTCGGGATTTGAACCTAAAGGCCATTTGCAGCACAGCAACAGTGTGTATGTGCACGGTCCACTAGGCTATATGTGAGTTTTATTCTGACTCTGTAAGTCAAATGCAGGTTCGCCAGGTCTCGAAACATGCTTTGAATCGATTTAGTCATGTGACCAGGTGTTTCGAATCACTTTAGTCACGTGACGTGTGTGTTTCGAATCACCTTAGTCACGTGACCTGGGTGTTTCGGATAATGTTTTGGTGCAGAGTTTCGAAACACTTCCGCTTCAGGATCTCGACACTGTGTCGATACGTCAGTTTCACGTCAGCCATCGCTAACTATTACTAATATTACTATGTTTACTAATTTGTTTCCATGGGTTCTGTTTAATGTAAAAATGACACATGTTTTGTTAATACAATCGTAACATTTGTGACTTTATATAAGATAATTTGAGCAGTTTTACTGACTTTAAAGTGCTGTTTATTACTCTGGTGTGTCCTTGTTCTGTTTTAAAAAAATACTGAACATGAACATGAAAAAAATTTGCAAAAAATGGATTAATATCTTGAAAAAATGCATTTATACTTAAACAGTGTAATAAACTTTAAGCAGATATGTTGAGCACCATTAAATATGGCCACTATTGTATTTTAATATGTAATAATTCATTAGGCCTGTAATATAACAAACTGATACATTATATTTTCTTTATATGGGTTTAATCAAAGACTATAGAATACTATAAAGGGACTTTGGTTTTATTCAGAGTTAAAAAAAAAGTGTTTTTTTTTATCATCCAATTATTAAACAATTGCAACAGAAGAGTTAATTCTGTTAACTCGCTGATGTGATGACAGCTCCAATCATTTTTGGAGCGCTTTTGCTGTAGGCTACTGCAGTGCAACAAAATAATGAAACTTAATATTAGATGTCCCCTAAACATCTTGGAAAATTAAAGCTTAAATAAAAGTTGGCTCCGTATGTTAAATCTCTCTCTCTCTCAATTCAAATTTGTATTGCCAAAACATTTGTAATTATAACATTAAATAGAAAATATGAACACAAATCACAGTATTAGTAATAGTAATTAAGTAACGTTAGTCTCTTAGTCTCTACACGGTTTACCTCGCGCGCATTCGGTCTCTCTCGCGCACACTCGGCCTCTCTGCATTCGCTTGACTTTTGTCCACTCTGGCGCCTCATATTGGATAGTATGCTCAGGTATTCAGTTTGATTGTAGAAACATCAAGTTCTCAAAAAATTGCTTGCCAAGGCTTTGATTACATTTCATATTAGGAATCACCAATACAATTTAAATACAACTGTCTTCATTTTTATATTCTAAATGTTCGAATCACACAAAATCTGCAGAAACTCACGTCTGATTCGTCAGTCTATAGCAATCGATGATTGACTCCTGTACAAGAAGGCGGTGCTTCATTCGCCATATTGACCGTTACACTTTTCCCCATTCAAAACTATACTCAATTGGATTGAAATCTGAGGCTGTGGAGGCCATTTGAGTACAGTGAACTCATTGTCATCTTCAAGAAACCAGTCTGAGATGATTTGCGCTTTATGACGTGGCGCCTTATCCTGCTGGAAGTAGCCATCGAAGATGGGTACACTGTAGTCATAAAGGGATAAACATGGTAAGCAACAATACTCAAGTGGCGTTGACACAATGCTCAATTAGTACTAATGGGCCCAAAGTGGGCCAAGAAAATATCCCCCATCACCATTACACCACCACCACCAGCCTGAACCATTGATTCAAGGCAGTATGGATCCATGCTTTCATGTTGTTGATGCCAAATTCTGATCCTACCATCCGAATGTCACAGCAGAAATCAAGACTCATCAGACCGGGCAACATATTTCCAATCTTCTATTGTCCAATTTTGGTTAGCCTGTGCAAACTGTAGCCTCAGTTTCCTGTTCTTAGCTGACAGGAGTGGCACCCGGTGTGGTCTTCTGCTGCTGTAGCCCATCTGCCTCAAGGTTCGACATGTTGTGCATTCAGCAGAGATGCTCTTCTGCATACCTCGGTTGTAACAAGTGATTATTTGCGTTACTATTGCCTTTGTCTGGCCATTTTTCTCCGCAATTCCCAGTAGATCAGCAGTTTCTGAAATACTCAGACCAGTCCGTCTGGCACCAACAACCATGCCACAATCAAAGTCACTTAAATCATCTTTCTTCCCCATTCTGATGCTCGGGTTGAACTGCAGCAGATCGTCTTGACCATGTCTACATGCCTAAATGCATTGAGTTGCTGCCATGTGATTGGCTGATTAGAAAATTTAACGAGAAGTTGGACAGGTGTACCTAATAAAGTGGCCGGTGAGTGCATTATAGTATTATATAACACTGTCATTCAAAGTGAAGCTCAGCAGGGCACAAACATGGAATATGACAGGTCCCACTGCCCTGCGGAAGGTTTATTCATAGTAAAGGTCATAATCACTGTGGTAGTAGAAGAAGACCTGCGCTTTTCTTAAAGCATACTTGAAAGTCGGTTATTACTGTAACCCACTTTTCTGAAGCTCAGTGGAGCCATGACCTTTCACATCCCTCACAGCAGATGATGTGAAGAACAGTCAAGATTTTTCCTGTTGCTCTGCAATTGAATGTAATTTCTCAGCCATCAAGTTGTTTCTACCCATTTCCATGCTGTCGGATAGTCTGATCAACAACTAATAATTTTTTTCAAGAAAATAATAGTGGAGTTTGGTCCACTTGTCACAGAGGATGCAACAGTAAACGCAGAAAGATGACAGATCAGTATAGGAGAAAAAACAGCAGATTTAGGCATTTATTTAAGGGGTCTTTATTGGGCTGAGGTGTGTTATAATGTTAGCAGGAGATTTGCATCAACAACATAGTTTAGAAATACGAGACTTTTTTTTTTTACCAACTTCTTGAAGACTTTTGAATAAAACTTTTGACATTTTCTGCAAAAGATCTGTGTACAGAGATCAACCATACAGTATGGAACAGTATGGAAAACGCAAATAAAAAAGAAAGTTTACTTTGACTTGTCATTGCAGACAATATGAACACAAAATATTTCATGTTGTGTCTGATCAACTTCATTTCATTTGTAAACATACATCCTTTCCTGTCATTCAGACCTGCAACACATTACAAAAAAAGTTGGGACAGAAGCAATTTAGGGCTAGTAATCAGGTAAATTGGTTAAATAATGATGTGGTTCAAAACAGGTGATGTCAAGAATCCAAGAAAGGTCTAGTCCTTTAGGGGCAAGGATGGGTCAAGGATCGCCAGTTTGCCAACAAATACGTAAGAAACTCATTGAAATGTTTAAAAACAATGTTTCTCAAAGAAAGATAGGAAGGCATTTGGATGTTTCACCTTTAACAGTGCATAACATAATTAAATGATTCAAGGAATCTGGAGGAATTTCAGTGCATAAAGGACAATGGCACAAGCCTAAGCTGAACAGCTGTGAATCTCCAATTCCTCAGAAGAAGAAGAGAAGAATCATCATTTATCTATAAGCAATATCACCACATGGGCTCAGGAAAACTTTGTCAAGTACCACAATATGTAGTTAAAATTGTTTTAAATGGCAGTTAAAACTGTACTGTGCCAAAAGGAAGCCCTATGTTAACAGTGTCCAGAAGCTCTGTTGACTTCTCTGGGCTCGGAGGCATCTGGGATGGACCATCAAACTGTGGAAACGTGTACTGTGGTCAGATAAATCAGTATTTCAGGGTTTTTTTGGAGGGAGAAATGAAGACCAAAGAAGAACCAGCAACAAGTCCAAAAGCCAGGGTTGTGTCAGTGCCCTTGGCAAAATGAACTTGCACTTCTGTGATGGCTGTCACAGT
>CAIGQW010054150.1:1821574-1836667 GCA_903798125.1 Danio choprae | reverse complement strand
ATCAGTGGAAGTGAAACCCGGTGTATGTGTAGCGGAATGAAGGGATTTGTAGTTCATGACTAAATTGTAGTTTAGTCTGCAGTCCTCGATCACTGGTGAACATGACAGATGGCACCATTAATGCTGAAAAGTGCATAGATTTTTTTTTCCTTTTCCAGGGACACCCATGCATTTTTCAACAAGACAATGCACATTACAAAGTCTTGACTGCAAAGAAAGAGGCCTGCCTGCAGTCCCGACCTGTCTCCAACAGAGAATATGTGGTGCATTTTAAAGCGCAAAATGCAACAACGAAGACCCTGTTTTGTTGCCCACCTTAAGACTTGTTTGCAGGAAGAACGGGACAAAATTACACCTGAAACACTTCCTCACTTGATGTCTTCAGTCCCTCAATGTCTTTTAAGTGTTGTGAAAAGTAATGGCAACATTACAAAGTACTAAATGCTTTACTTTTCCAACTTTTTTTAAATGTGTTGCAAAAAACAAAATTTGAATATGTGAATATTTGAACACATTAATTAATGTTTGTTGTGTTGTCTGCAATGAAATACAAGTCAAAGTAAATTCGAAATCACTACTTTCTTTTTTTATTTGTGTTTTCCATACTGTCCCAACTTTTTCTGATCTGGGGTTGTACAATGGAAAGCAGCAAACTGGAAAGCAAGATGTCAGGCTGTATAGATTGACCAAATGAACATTAATTGTGTTCCTGTACTTTGGTTTTAAAGGACCACGGGTGCTTAAAATCATGCTTAACAGAGACATGCTGTGTCCCTGGTTTAGGCAGCATTCCAGTCCAATATTTTATGCTCTTTACTCGCCAAGTTCACTTCATTTCGTTCACTCTGAAATTATGTCATTGATTATGTCTCACAAGTGTCCACTACTAGCAGAACATCTGAATGGGGTGAAATGAAATACCCTAAACCCTTGAGCACTTGGGAACTACTCTGTGGTGACATCACAATTGCATTGCATTCTGGGACATATAGATGCTGGAGTGGACATATGAAGCTCCCTTGGTCAAAATCGAAGGATCAAGGATATGTCCATGTAAACTTCCCTCACTTGATGAAGTGGAACGCACTTTAAAATGGCAGCAGGGATTCCCTCAAGGGAATAAAAGAGTTCACACTTAGCTGATGATTGATAATAAAGCGTGTTTGAAATGCTGTCCCGGGAGAGAGCCCTGAGCTCAGAACATCCTCGAGCCTGGGGCTCCCTCCCGTTTGAAGGGCGAGAGGGGAGTTTAAGCTCAGGTAGGTCTCGAGAACTCCCCTGCTTGATATGGTTAATGTTTTGGGAATTGCTATGAGATATAGCTGACTAAGAGTTGACTATGATGCCACTTTGGATTAGTCAATTTACTTATATTGTATGTCTTTGGACGGTGGGAGGAAACCGGGGAAAACCCACTCGAGCATGGGGAGAACATGCAGACTCTGCACAGAAAAGCCGATTAGCCCAGTAAGGACTCGAACCAGTGACATTCTTGCTGTGAGGCAACAATGCTAACTACTGGGCTGCCGTGCCACCCTAACTGGAAAAGGGGGAGGAGTAGGGATGGAAAGGGGGATTCTTCAAGACCAAGATGACTGAGGTGATTTATAGTGAGTTAGGATTCATCTGACTGGTGCATTATGTGTAGCTGATGTGGGACCAGCCGTGATCAATCATAAGCATGTGATCCTCTCGAAATTAGTTTATAAATAAACCGCACCAAGTGAAGGGAAGTTGGCAAGTGTGTGTCTAAAATTGGACTGGAACAGAGCTTTAGAAAGCATTTAGATATCGGAGGAATCTGTACTCACATAAATCAACAGATTTCCGCAGAATTCATCTTTATTTCTATAGTACTTTTACAAAGTAGATTGTGTTCAAAGCAGCTTAACAAACAAGTTCTAGTAAACGGAAACTGCATCAGTCCAGTTTTCAGAGTTGAAGTTCAGTTTAGTTCAGTTCAGTGTAGTTTAAATTTCACAAATCCAACGATGTGCAGCTCCACAAGTCCCAAACCAAGCAAGCCAGAGGCAACAGTGGCGAGGAACAAACTTCACCAACTGAGCCAACAAACCAGGCTCAGTTGGGCACAACCATTTCTCCTATGGCCAAACTTCTTGTGCAGAGCTGCAGTCAAGGCGCCGGAGGCTGGAGAACACTGGACGTTCGTCATGGAGAAGCTGCAGTTCTGAGATGGTCACCGGCGGGTGTTCAGGCTGGCCCACAGGATCTTTCAGGAATCACGGTTCTCACGCTCTCTGCTGCTCCATGACCACCACAGCATCTAAGCATTTAGTCAGTTTTTTTTAAATAACTCAAGGTTCCCACTCTTTCATGGACACCAAATTCAAGGACATTTTAAATCACTAATAATTTTAAATCAAGCACCTTTGTAATTCACACCCCCAGAGTATAATGTATAGCTCCATGAAAGTCTTTCCAGTACTTAACGTGTATCTTAAGCTTAATATTTACATTCAAATGTCATAGTAATGATGATGTTTTAAATGTGTCATTTTCACTAATGTAGACCGTTTTAAATAATCATGTTCAAAGAATTTTAATATAATTTGTTGCATTTGTCGTAGTTGCTGACTTCATCAATTAGACTATCAGACTCGAGGTTTAAGATACCAGAAAGTAGACTTTATTCAACATAATAAAGCCGAGATGTCTGAAAACAGCTCTTCATGGCAACCTGAAGTCTCCCCTAGACAATCTGAATCGGTTGTGTCCATTGTGCTGCTTTTATACAGATTTTCGTCGTACACCTCTTTTGTTCCTGTGACCATCTTGGGAAGTCTTTACTGAAAGGTCATGTATATGTTTAGTTGTCATGTTATTCTTGGCTCTCAGCCCACTAGCTAAGGTCTACGTAACTGTTTTCACACCAGAGATGTCACTTCATAGATGCAAGTGTTTACATACATTTTCATGATGGTACATTAACTTAATAATATGTTACTCTCCTGACTACTCTTACACAGCTTCATATGAGTATTTAACATATATAATCGGTGCTTTACATATTCAGTTATTCTGCATAATCAGTTATTCTTCCGCATAGCTTTCGCATAGCAGGCTCCTGTGCAGGGGTACTCATCTTACACACAGACATACCACAGTATTTTTAGTTCACATGCTGGCATGTTTGCTGCACACTTTTTGAGAATACTTTTAGAGAATACAAAATCTTCATGGGCCTCACGGTGGCGCAGTGGGTAGCACGATCGCCTCACAGCAAGAAGGTCGCTAGTTCGAGCCTCGGCTGGGTCAGTTGGCATTTCTGTGTGGAGTTTGCATGTTCTCCCCGTGTTGGCGTGGGTTTCCTCCGGGTGCTCCGGTTTCCCCCACAAGTCCAAAGATATGCGCTATAGGTGAATTGAGTAAGCTAAATTGTCCGTAGTGTATGTGTGTGAATGAGTGTGTATGGATGTTTCCCAGTGATGAGTTGCAGCTGGAAGGGTATCCGCTGCATAAAACATAAGCTGGATAAGTTGGCGGTTCATTCCGCTGTGGCGACCCCAGATTAATAAAGGGACTAAGCTGAAATGAAATTGAATGAACGAATGAAAATCTTCATCAAATTGAATACTGGTCATACTAAAATTAGGTTTCTGAAATATTGATCAAATGTGCATTGTTTGTCGTAGTTCTTGTATAAGATTCAAGTGTAAGATTTTTAATTGTTCAGTTTTTGAAAGCAGCACAGTACAGTTGTTGCAAAACACCCATAAACGTTAAATTCAAGCACTTTCCAGGACCCATGTTTGTTTTTGAGTACTTTCCAGGCCTTGAATTCATATCTCTGAAATTCAAGTACCTTCAAGAAGCGGTGGAACTCTGTTAATTTCAGTAATATTATTAAATAATATGCAAATGTTTATAGGATTTATGTACAATATATTAGATGAGAAGCCTACTGTGGTTACCACACAATTGGTTCAAATTGGATTTGCACTGCAAACCTTATATAAATGTTAAAAAGTGATTTATTTTTGTTTTTGTTTAGTGCGTTAAGGTTTTAGTTACAATACTCCCAAAATCAAATTAAAATAAAATCTGCTGATTTTATTTTGTTTACAAAATTCTGTAGAGAAATAGCAAAAAAATGTTAGTTAATGCATCCAATACATGTTAAACGGTACAGATACAGCATTGAGATGAACTAATCATGAAAGTGTTGATTGCAGGATGCTGTTTAGATCTGAATAAAGGCTGCAGCTCTGAGTTTTGTGGTCAATCACAGTTATGAACATGATTACTATAATCTCTCCATTCACAATTGGATTTCTGCGCTCTCACAAATGTGTTCATCAAAAAAAAAAACACATTGAAAATAAGAGATTATATGAGAAGTGTAAGGGGCCTCACGGTGGCGCAGTGGGTAGCACGTTCGCCTCACAGCAAGTGAGTCAGTTGGCGTTTCTGTGTGGAGTTTGCATGTTCTTCCCGTGTTGGCATGGGTTTCCTCCGGGTGCTCCGGTTTCCCCCACAAGTCCAAAGACATTAGCTATAGGTGAATTGGGTAAGCTAAATTGTCCGTAGTGTATGTGTGTGAATGAGAATGTGTGGATGTTTCCCAGTGATGGGTTGCAGCTGGAAGGGCATCCGCTGTGTAAAACATATGCTGGATAAGCTGGCGGTTCATTCCGCTGTGGCGACCCCTGATGAATAAAGGGACTAAGCCAAAATGAATGAATGAATGAGAAGAATGAGACTGCTATTGAAATTAATGGGACTTTTTTGGTACAAGTGCAGATTTCATAAAGGGACTAAGCCGAAAAGAAAATGAATGAATGAATGCAGATTTCATTCACTGCTACAATTCCGCTGTGTGATTGACAGGCATGACTTTCAGAACATACTTTATTGACAACTTTTTTTTTTTATCTGCATACTAAAAGTGAAAAATTATCATTTACTTACTGGACTGAAACAGCAATAAACAATTATGTGAACAAAAAAGTCAGATTGTTATAAAAAAATATCCATCAACAGTTGCATTGTTAAATTAAATTACATTAAACTGACTTAAAACAGCTTTCTTAGTTAAAAACATTCATTCATTCATTTTCTTTTTGGCTTAGTCCCTTTATTAATCCGGGGCCACAGCGGAATGAACCGGCAACTTTTCCAGCATATGTTTTACGCAGCGAATGCCCTTCCAACTGCAACCCATTACTGGGAAACATCCACACACACTCATTCACACACATTCATTATGGACAATTTAGCCTACCCAATTCACCTATAGGCCTCACAGTGGCGCAGTGGGTAGCACGTTCGCCTCACAGCAAGAAGGTCGCTGATCGCTGGTTCGAGCCTCGGCTCGATCAGTTGGCGTTTCTGTGTGGAGTTTGCATGTTCTCCCTGTGTTGGCGTGGGTTTCCTCCGGGTGCTCCGGTTTCCCCCACAAGTCCAAAGACATGCAGTATAGGTGAATTGGGTAAGCTAAATTGTCCGTAGTGTATGAGTGTGTATGAGTGTGAATGGGTGTGTATGGATGGAAGGGCATCCGCTGCGTAAAACATATGCTGGATAAGTTGGCGGTTCATTCCGCTGTGGCGACCCCAGATTAATAAAGGGACTAAGCCGAAATGAAAATTAATGAATGAATGAATTCACCTATAGCGCATGTGTCAGTGTTCTGTTGTGTTCCATGTGCTTCCCGTCATGTGATTCACTGTTAATTTATCCCACCTGTGTTCATCCCTGTGTCCTATTAGTTTAATCACCGTCCCTGTGTATTTATACCCCTCTGTTTGTGTCCTTCGTTGTCCGGTATTGTATTGTCTCAACCTTGATGTCCTGTCTACGCGTCCTGTCTCATCCAATGCCTGTATTCCGTAAGTGTTTGTTAATAAATTCGTGTTCGTTCAAATCCTGTGTTCCTGTGGCTTCATGTTACCCAGCGAGTGCGTTACAGCATGTGTTTGGACTTGTGGGGGAAACCGGAGCACCCGGAGGAAACCCACGCAAACACGGGGAGAACATGCAAACTCCACACAGAAATGCCAACTGACCCAGCCGAGGCTCGAACCAGCGACCTTCTTGCTGTGAGGCGATCATGCTACCCACTGCACCACCGTGCAGCCTAGTTAGAAACATGATTAACTTAATTTATTAAGTATAGTGTGCATAATTAAATAGGGGGTATAATTAACATACAGCAGTGAACACCATAGTAACGTTTTAATGCTCTTGTGGCCACTGTAGCTGCTTTCAGTGCTGGACAAGATTAATCATAGGCACTCTGACTGATTTGCAGAAAAGCAGACCTCCTTCTGTTATGGCCAAAATTACATTTTTCATCAGTATATGACCAACAGTAGCTTTTTCTATGTGATTGGCCCAGTGCCTTCACTCCCTGCAGTACATGCAGCAATAAGTCTTCTGTGTGCATCCCACTGGTATAAGGTATAAAACCTAATTTAACCAACATAATATCAAAGGAGGCTTGACGTTTGTGTGTTAGGGAAGTTTTCAAGCACATTCTGAAATTACAAGAAAAAAAAATGGGGGTAGCACTGTTTCACTAGCTATGTTTCCATCCAAAGATGCGAATTACATGTATGCGCAAAACCGCAATATCGCATAAAAGACGTGCGAATAAAGCAGCGTTTCCATCCAATGAGTCAAAGAGAACAAAATTGTGACTTCCTGATTAACTGGCGCCAAATATCAAAAGTAAAAATGTTTTTTGCTGCGGTAAGAGAAGCTGCGTGAATCTTTTCTTTATTTAATAAATCCCTTGCGCCTCAGAAGGCAATGCCGACACATAATGAACACGTGGTGGCGTTTGAAGGCGTGAGATGCAGAGCACAGACGCTCTTGACAATTCTGGCGGTAATTAATAATATAATAACACTAATACTGAAATGGTTATGCGCATTTATCCAAAATGCGCATAAAAATAGGTGGATGGAAACATAGCTACTGTTTGTCCTTCTTTAAATCATTTTAGGTACTACTAACCACTGTATAAACCAGAAACACTTGACTTTCCATTCTGGAGATGCTACTGTAGATGAAGCTGTCTAGCCATCTCTTTGTGGCCCTTGTCAAGTCACTCAGATGTCTTCTATTGTAATGAAAAAAAGCTTCCGACACATTGAAGACGGACTGCGTAATATCATACCTCTTGACAGGTGCCACTGTAACAATATAATCAATGTCATTCACTTCCCCTGCCAGTTACTTTCATACTGTGGCTGATTAGTGCATGTCAAAAAATATATATATAGGGAAAAAAATGAAGCAAATTGTATTTCTCAATTCATGACCCATCTAAACTTTGGATCAGTAAGTGGCTCTTGTTCTAGAACACACATGTAGTAATGATACTGATGCATGTAGCTTGAAATGAAGGTTCTAAAGGGTCATTTTCATAGTGAGGCCATGGAGAGAAGAACCATTTTGCCATTCATTCATTTTCCTTCAGCTTAGTCCCTTTATTCATCAGGGGTCGCCAATGAACCGCCAACTTAGTATATACACACTCATTCACACACACACACACACTACGGCCAATTTAGTTTATTCAATTCCCCTATACTGCATGTCTTTGGAGGGCAGCACGGTGGCGCAGTAGGTGGCACAATCGCCTCACAGCAAGAAGGTCGCTGGTTCGAGCCCCGGCTGGGTCAGTTGGCATTTCTGTGTGGAGTTTGCATGTTCTCCCTGTGTATGCGTGGGTTTCCTCCGGGTGCTCTGATTTCCCCCACAAGTCCAAAAAACGTGGTATAGGTGAATTGGGTAAGCTAAATTGTCAGTAGTGTATGTGTGTTAATGAGTGTGTATGGATGTTTCCCAGTGATGGGTTGCAGCTGGAAGGTCATCCGCTGCGTAAAACATATGCTGGATAAGTTGGCGGTTCATTCCGCTGTGGCGACCCCAGATTAATAAAGGGACTAAGCCGAAAAGAAAATGAATGAATGAATGCATGTCTTTGGATTATGGGGGAAACCGGAGCACCCGGAGAGAACACGAGGAGAACATGCAATCTCCAATGGTAAACATTTCATAAACAATTATATATACTATGACTTCCATAGTATTTGTTTTTCCTACACTTTTATAAATAATTTTATTTTTTATTATTATTATTTTTTTAATTATCAAACTAATTATTTAAAATCAACTGAATCAACACAATTCTTCAGTTTTTTTGGGGACAATGTACTTGTTTTATGTTCAATCTACTTAAATTTGTAAAAACAATTAAGTTTGGACAACATGAAACAATTTTTTATGCTGTGTTCAGGCCAGACGCGGCTTGCACAAATAAATCGGGCTGTTCGCGCGTAAATAGACTGCTAGCTTCTGTCTCCCCGGTGACTAGTTTAGTTGCTAAATGGTTAACATGGCTTTTATTGAGAGAGTAGCTGTGCTTTAGGAAGCCTGAAAACAGTGTAGAGTCCACTAGATCCTGATTTCAGAGGTGCACAGCTCTGTCAGTTCATCAACTTCTTCAGAAACTATACCTGAATGATGGAAGCTTTCAGCGCTGCTTCCGACTGAGCCTAGCCCAGTTTGATGAGCTGTTGTCCGGTGTCGGCAGGAGGATTTCCCCTCAGGCCATCAACAACAGGCGCTACGTTATAATCACGCCCCCTACAAGAGCAGGCTCCTGATTGGTTAACGCGGCACGAATGTCCGCTAAAGTGCTGCCTCATTTACGCGAATAGCGCCGCAAGATGTCTATTTGCGTCTTTGCATTGACTTAACATGTAAATCACTCGCGCTTGACGCTTCATCCGCGTCTGGTGTGAACATACCATTACAGTGTACTCTCCGTGTCAATGGTCACAGGTTACCAACATTCTTCAAAATATCTTCTTTTGTGTTCAACAGAACAAAACGGAAACAAGTGAAGGATTAGCAAATTGCAGAATTTGGGGGGTGAACTATCCCTTTAAATTAGCTTAAATCACTTATTTTTTTATTAAGAGCTGCTGTTTTCAGATTTGCACAAGTCAGGAAATCTGAAAACAGAATATAGAGTAGGATATGGTTCTTATTTTATCCAGTCTTATGTTAAAGTATAAAATAATGATCAAGTTGCAGTTTAGTATATATAAATAAGTTGCTTGCATCAGATAAAACACAATTCAAAATGTCCTCTATTGAGTGTATTTTAACAAGCGTTTATTAAAAAAACTATGATTTAAAATGTACTTTTCGTGTCACAATTTTATAAAATTCATTCATTCATTCATTCATTCATTTTCATTTCGGCTTAGTCCCTTTATTCATCAGGGGTCCCCACAGTGGAATGAACCGCCAGCTTATCCAGCATATGTTTTACGCAGCGGATGCCCTTCCAGCTGCAACCCATCACTGGGAAACATCCATACACACTCATTCACACACATACACTACGGACAATTTAGCTTACCCAATTTACCTATAGCGCATGTCTTTGGACTGTGGGGGAAACCGGAGAACCCGGAGGAAACACACGCGAACACGGAATCTATTAATCATCATTGCAATAACACTTTTGACACGGGGAGAACATGCAAACTCCACACAGAAATACCAACTGACCCAGCCGAGGCTCGAACCAGCGACCTTCTTGCTGTGAGGCGATCGTGTTACCCACTGCACCTTGCAATTTTTGTAGACAGTCAAATGAACTCTCTTCAAGTGCATTTTCATTAATATTCTACAACGTTTTAAAAAATATACTTTTAAGATCTGAAGTACAACACAAGTGCAGATTAAATATAATCAAGTGCACTCTTTTCACAGATGTGCATCGGTCTAAACTAAAGAGGAGCATTAAAGCCATTAAGATGAATCAGCTCTCAGAAATACAGACACTCTGTAGGTCGTGAACTGCTCTTATACGTACAAAAAAAGCAACAACAAAAAAACTAATAACAGCATTTCAGACAGACTGAGTGTGTCAGAAGATGAGTGAAAGATGCAGAACACGTCTGATGAATTTATAGATGGAATGAAGCCTAGCGCTGGAGATGTATTTGATTAGGTGCTTCAGTGATTCATCTGTCATGATAGAAGTCTGGGCTTCATATTTGTAGAATAATGCTAGAAACTGTTTGTGAGGCGAGAGCAGATGGAAACATCAACATCTTCTTGTCTGTCTTGTCTTCATTTTCCACAGAGATACTCATGACCGTGGTTTTGCAAGGAAAAGCGTTGCATTTACAGATGTGTTTAATCTCCTGTGAGACTTCATTCTTTTCACTGTTTAATGTTTGATCCATCAGTCAGTGCAAGTTTTAGTCAAGGCACAATGTGTAATATTTGTTCATTAAAATATAAAAAAAACACTAGAACAGTGTTATATATTTCACTGACATACTATGTACACTACCTGACAAAAGATGTGTCGCCTATCCAAGTTTTAGGAACAACAAATAATAACTTGACTTCTAGTTGATCATTTGGTATCAGAAGTGGCTTATATGAAAGACATATAGATTACGCTTATTTTACCAAAATAAAATATGATCATGTCTTGATTTTTTATTATTTAATTAGGACAGTAAGGTCAGACTTCGCTTAGACAAAAGTCTTGTCACTAAACAGAAATACTGTACAGTATAGAATATAAAGTCAAGGCGCAGTGGAAAAATAATTAATATTGTGTATGACTCCCATGAACTTGGAGACTACATCCATACATCTCTGCAATGACTCAAATTACTTATTAATAAAGTCATCTGGAATGGCAAAGAAAGTGTTCTTGCAGGACTCCCAGAGTTCATCAACATTCCTTTGGATTTATCTTCAATGCCCCCTCCTTCATCTTACCCCAGACATGTTCAATAATGTTTAACAATGTTTATGTTTAATAATGTTTAATAATGTAAAACATATGATGGATTAGTTGGTGGTTCATTCCACTGTGGCGACCCCTGTTAAATCAGGGAATAAGCTGAAGGAAAATGAATGAATGAATGAATAATTTTCCGTTAAAATAGATGAAGGTCATGAGACCATCAGGAAGAACACAGCTCATTTCTCATGGTACATTCACTCCAGATGCAGATGAAGCGTCAATGGCGAGTGATTTACATGTTAAGGTAATGCAAAGACATGATTAGACATCCTGCGAATGAGGGAACGCAAATGATGCGAATCGAACAAATGACACAGCGTGAATTGATCGTTTTGGGCATTTTTTTGATGCTCGAAAAATCTGAAATATGGCAGACATTCATGCCGTGTTAGCCAATCAGGAGCTTGCTCTAGTGTCCTGAGGGGAACTTCTCCTGCCGACAAGGGACAACCGCTCATCAAACTGGGACCGGTTCTAGTAAGGAAGTCTAGGAAGAAATGCCTTGTCGGAAGAAATTGATGAACTCAAAGAGCTGGGTGAGCCTCTAAAGGATCTAATGGACCCAGACACAGCACCGAATGAATCTACGCTGATTTTCAACATTCCTAAAGCACATAAAGCACAGCTACTCTTTCAATAAAATCCATGTTAGCCATTAGCAAAGATTCTGGAGTCACCAAACAACCGCTCCTCCCATGACGCGAATCCCAGTCTATTGTGAAGTGAATTTCAAGTAAGAATGAAGCGAGTAAACTCAAAATGTTCACGTGGCTTGGTGGTGTGAATGCCCCATGAGCGAACCCGTTGTGTTTTTGCGGCCTCCCGAGTTCGTTCTTCTGAGGTAACTTGGCAAGAGCTCTCCAGAGAAGGCAAGTCCGTTCTGTGTTCTTGGACTTGAGAAACAGCCATTCCTGGTGAAGTCTTGTTTTGCCCAGCAATCAGTTCTAAGCCTTTTCTCCCAGTTATGCTGACTGCTTCTGCGTCCAGTGATCATTTTGACCCACGGTGCATGCCTTCCGTGTAGTCGTGCATTTATACTTCTGTGTGCTGTTGGTGTTGCTTTGCAATAACTCTGCCGAAACGCTAGCTGGCAGTGGGTCTTTATGCTCCTCTGTACCGAGTTTCTTCTTGGATGTTTTGTTTTTCCTGAATGCTACCTTAATGTACAAGTAGCTAAAATTTGCTCATTCAGAAGTGGGAACCGGTGACAGGGCTGTGCAGAGACCCTTCAAGGAGCATGTGCTTAAAGTGAAGAGCGGGGAGGCGATCGCAAATTGAAGAGTTGGTGTGGGGAGGGTCATTGCGAAGTGAAGAGCGGGGGGGGTGGGCGGATGTCTGGGTGTTGGCGATCGAGAACTGAAGGGGCACTTTCATTCATTTGAGGGGATTTTTTTCCTACATTGAGCCCTACCTGTGCACGTGCCTGACCGGCGGACACACAACAACTTTAATTATAAAGTAAACACAAAACAAAAGTTTCCAACTGGAGCTCCTTTACAGGACTCGACACTTGTAAACACTTACTCCATCAAGTTCACTACTCTCCCGCAGCTCTTCAACACTCATCAACGATACCAAGCTGACCAATCACAGAGCTTGCGCTACATTGCAATGTGTAGTTACATTTTTTGTAGAGGTCAGTGTTGGCCACGTGAAGGGGTATGCAACCACACGAAGGCTGCACCAGACCATCTGTGTGCACTTGAAGCAGAAGTATAAATCAGCCTTTACCAATAGCGTTTGGACTGTTTACCTTGTTTATGATTGTTAGCCGCCTCCCTCAATCCTGCCTGTATTCTCATTCTGACTCTATGCTGCCAGCCCTGAATTTTGCCTATATCATCATTGCTGAATGTTTGCTTCCTGCACTTGAGCCAGCCTGGTAAAATTTCCAAGAGTGAGTGTTTACCCATCACTGTTTCCTTAATCCGCAATCTTGTGTGCAGTACAATTAAAGATGCTGCAAATGGGTTCTCAGTCATCAGACCCATCATTAAAACTACCATAGGACGTTATGCAACATTTACATTTATACAACCTTCAAAGATTAATAGTTTTCCGTGTTGCTTTGGAGGCGGACAGTAATATTTTCATCTCCAGAGCCCAGAGCAGCACTATTAAAAACAGAGCACAGATGAAAAGCTGTGATGAACTGTGTGTCAAAACTCTGCAGATCCTAGTGATTTTCTGTTTTCATTCAGCTGCACTTCGCTTTTCTGTTGCGCTCACGCTAGATCACGAGCACCTTTTACAAAGCCCAAACTACACCATCATCATCACATCCTATCATGACAAACATAACCCATGATACAGCGCAATAATACTGAGTGCAGGATGAACACGCAGTTATTCTACTAGAATGTTTTAATATTCTCTGCAATAACTCATCTGGATTATTGTGGTTTACACAGCACAGTGCTGATTTTCATGATTCTGGTTACTGTGATGAGAAAAGAAAATACATGAGGGTCACAAGAGGCTGTGAGTTCCACTGATACACAATAAGTTAAATTGTACTTTGATATCTACATAGTGGGCCTCACGGTGGCGCAGTGGGTAGCACGATCACCTCACAGCAAGAAGGTCGCTGGTTTGAGCCTCTGCTGGGTCAGTTGGCGTTTCTGTGTGCAGTTTGCATGTTCTCCCCGTGTTGGCGTGGGTTTCCTCCGGGTGCTCCTGTTTCCCCCACAAGTCCAAAGACATGCAGTATAGGTGAATTGGGTAAGCTAAAATTGTCCGTAGTGTATGTCTGTGAATGAGTGTGTGTGGATGTTTCCCAGTGATGGGTTGCAGCTGGAAGGGCATCCGCTGCGTAAAACATATGCTGGATAAATTGGTGATTCCGCTGTGGCGACCCCTGATTAATAAAGGGACTAAGCCGAAAAGAAAATGAATGAATGAATATCTACATAAGTAGGTATGTGGCTTAGGTAAGTTCAAACAATCTCCAAAAATGGTTTTATATACTCATTTATTCCATAAAATAACCCTAGAATCCGAAGGTCCTTATTGACCATATTTGGAAAGGTAGTGAATATTGATGAGCTCCAATCTGACACAGTTGGATTGAGTGAATGATTCTATTATAAATCACCAGAGTATCAGAGTTGTGTTGTGGATAAATATAGGCTAAATTCTAATTAAACTAGACAAAAGATGACAGACAAGCATTGTGCTGTATTTTAATTCTATAAGTTAAATGTAAACACAGCCTGGAACTAATGTAAACCTCTGAATAAAAAGTTTGCATTTAATGAAGTGTATTGCTGTTCTTTCAATTCAGACAAATGACAGTAAGAGCTGAGCGACACGATTCTTAAATGTACATTTTATACTAAGAACACACTTACACTCAGCAGTGTTACTCTTCATGTGTTTGTTGAAACGTGCATTAAATTTCACAATAAATTAACAAAAGATACAATTAAACACCTTATAGCTCTTTGGGGTGGAGCTGACAAAATGTATAATCTGTATATCCTGCATTTTGCATCCTGATGCACATGTGAAGAGATGACTCATGGAGTCGTTGCATAGCATTGCAAGACTATAATCTGGTGCAGCAGGCATTTCTCTGCATCTCCGTTTTCAAAATAAAAGTTGCACGTAAATAGTTAATGCAGCCTGGAGCGTAGGTCTTAATCATTCATGTGCAACATATCAGTCTGTGTTTTAGGTGATGAACTTCTGATGTCAGGTCCAGATGATGTAGAACATGACTTAAAGTACAGGACGTGTAGCCCTGTGAGCAATGTAACAGTCTGTTTTTAGACCTTACATGAGAAGGAAGAAACAATGGTGTTTGAGGCTTGGTATGGCCATTTCTATGTAGTGAACTCTTATTATTCAACTATACATATAGGAATACTAAGATTGTCTTTATAGGGCATGTTTAATATAGACCTTTTTCTTCGTTGCTGCATGGAGGGCGCCAGTGATCAGCGTCTTCCGGTAGGATGCTTAGAACTTCCATTTAGAGCATTTACAACTGGCAAATCTTGATCCAAAAATTGTTGTCAATACCATTTTGAGTGGCTTACAGAGTGTTTTTGTGATCCACAACTTTGAAAGGTGTGTGTAAAAGCCGTTATAGCCTACTTCTGTCAGATGCGGTTGAAATCGCGCAAGAAAAACGTTCCCCTAATTCAGTTTCTGCCGTCAGATAAGATGCTGAAATATAACATCCGTTATCCCAACCTGTCAGCTGTTATACTGTGCTTAGCGGGCTCTTAAACACACACACACACACACACACACACACACACACACACACACACACA